>PVIU01011306.1:0-66446 GCA_004026605.1 Ondatra zibethicus
AACCCTAAAGACTTTGTTCATCTATGGGTTTGGGGAAACATTTTCATTAAAAATGCAAACACACACATACACATGTAATTTTAAGTAACACACACTTATATTTGTGTGATGTTAAGTAAATATAAGATTCTGTTCATATATATAATTTTAAAAATATAAATGGTACATTTTCTGTGGCTTTTTAAAATATTCTAGCTTTGTAAGAAGCTACTCTATAGTCTATCACTAATATGATTGTGTAAATATGATCGGAATAAGGATGGCAAGAGGAGACATGCCAAAATGGACAGAGGAAAGACCAAGAGGCTTCAACCCTACACAAAGAGCTACAGACAATAAGGATTGTTGAGAGCAAAAGAAATAATCTTCCTCAGGGAAGAGCACACTAACTGACTATTCAAAATCAAATGGTCAGCCATAGAGACCCATATACAAGTAATATTATACAGACTAAATATTAAATAAGTAATATTTAGAAATGGTGTGTGTGTGTGTGCGTGCACGTGTGCACTCATGCGTGTGTGTGTGTGTGTGTGTGTGTGTGTATGAAGGGAGGGAGGGAAGGAGGGAGAGAGGGAGTGAGTAAGGGAGGAAGAGAGAGAGGGAAGGAGGGAGGGAGGGAGGAAGGTAGGAAGGGAGGAAGGGAGGAAGGGAGGGAGGGAGGGAGAGAGAAAGGAAGGGCAAGAAACATGACTAGTTTAGTTAACCATTTCTTGCTTTATCCAGAATAAAAGTAGCCTGTCAGGCAAACCACTATATGAATCAAAGAGCTCCTAATCACCATGTAAACATGGTCAGTTTGTGAGAATTCCCATTCTTGTTTGGGAAACTACAACACAATTGTGTAATACAAAGCATGAAAACATGCATGTGATACTATTACCAGCTTTATCCTGGACAGTGATGTGGGAGTTGTTATAAGAACATATTTCATGCCTTTACTTAAAACATCAGACTTATAAGTTTCATTTTCTTACATTTTTGGATAAACTTAAATGATTACTTTAACCGGCATTGGGCTGTTTCTAAATTAAGTCCATATTATTTGGTTATGATACTTTTATTCGGCAGTATAGTGTTTAAAACAAAACTATAAATAACTACAAATGTCTTACTGTTTGCTTCTCTTTCATTGAGTGCTCAATAGAAATTATTTTGAAAATAGAGCTAATTACTACAATTATGTTTGACTATTTACGACAATATAAATCTTTCTTTTAACACTGTGACAAACCATAATGCTCGTCATTTTCTCTCACTCATATAACCTACAGGAAACAGAAAGGTCATCATCATAGTTGTAAAGATATATTGGGAACCACAGTTGCTCAAGTTTTATAGGACTCAGATTATTTATAGAAGTCACAGAATTTTCTTTCCTTTCTTTCTTTCTTTCTTTCTTTCTTTCTTTCTTTCTTTCTTTCTTTCTTTCTTTCTTTTCTTCCTTCCTTTCCATAGGACCTTGGTAAGAGCAACAGCAACATCTCATCATTAAGGGAATGTTTATGAAGATTCTACATTATGTAGGAATTTTTATGATACATAGGAAATAAATAAAAATTAAATAATCTTTGAATCACAAAATGTATTTGACTTGGAAAGATTATTTTTAATAAATCAAAACTTACTTTAGGTAATGCTGTGGTAAATAATCTAATACTATACTTTTGAGAGAACACTATATACAGGAAGAAAAACATATTTCTAGTAAATGCCTACCTGACTATCTCTTTCCCTTTTCAACTGCAAATGTCAAAATGAGACAGAAGCATGAGGGATACTTACAAAATTTATCTTTTTCTTAGAATTGACAGACTTATTTTAATAAGAGTTGTTGGTTTAAAGACTCTTGAACATACTTTGTGCTACTTTAGCCATTAGTTCTCAATGTTTACAGGAAGTTTTGTACTTTTGAAATGCAATTGAAAATTTTAGCATGCCTGTGTATAACCATCTTGTTTTTCTAAATATAAGTTGCTGCTCCTGCTTCAAGTAGACTTAAAATGCCTCCCTATGATGGACATATTTAAACTCATTTTCATACTTGTATGTCATTTCACAATACTAAAACTTTGTTATTTCTTCCTGAAGGGGTGCTATTTGTAAATCCAATGTGTGTGTGTACTACTGAAGGTTGAATCCTGTGAATAATCATTCTCTGACTTGTGTGTTTGCAAAAGATGAAATTTAGCATCCAAAAAGAAGTGACAAGTGTGAGCACAGAATGAAATCAAATAATCTAAGAATATGAGTGGATGCTACTTCAAAAAGGAAAAAAAAATCTGACCTATCATAGTTATTCTTTTCCATTTTGCAGTCTTTTTCCATTTTACAATTAATCTATCCATTTTGTAGTTCATTAATTTTATCTTTTATCTCTTTAGCTTGTGATCCTTATTTAGTAATGGAGAAAAAGATAGGTGTGATTGCAGTGTGTATTGCACTCAGTCAAAATTTGTGTTCTATAGAATGTTTGTTTATACATAACTACTTCTTAGTTGCTGGTAAATAGTTTTAAATATGGGATTCTAAATTTAATTGGGTGTCAAGCACACATAGTTTAAAATCAAAATTCTTCATTCAGCTAGTGCAGGAGAATTACAACAGAAATGTGTGGGGTATAACCAGGGACATTAATAGCTTGATTATTTTAGCAATATAACATAATCATTATTATAAAGGATTAATATGAAGCATCAGCCCTCAAAAACTTAATCATCATTATCATTATAATGTTAACACAGAATTTGTTTCCTGTCAAAGGCATTGGTAAACAGGGCAAGGTATGACAGCTCACAGTGTTAATCCCAGAAAAAGGGAGGCAGAGACAGGAGGATTACCATAAATTTAAGATCAAATAGGTCTACACAGTTAGTTTCCAACAAGCTTGTGCTAAACACAAACAATCTCTCTCAAATAAGCAAATATAAGAAAATATTAAATTTCCATTTTCAGATTTTGTTTGGTTATCAGGGTTACTAAATGATACAAATAAAATATTTTCTGAAGAAAATCATCAGGAAAAATGTCATGAGTAAAGAAGGGAATAAAAAAATAGTTCTTTGAAATGTCTATCCAGTACCTAGACATTTTGTTAGGAATGGAGTTTTCTGATCATCAACAGTAATTTTTAATGGAAAAATGTCAAAAACTCATTTGACTGATTTTGCCTGTTTGTTTGTTGTTTGTTTGATATAACTGATGGAATAAGCCATATTTTTCCTGTCATTTAAGTACATTCATAAAGTGCTTCAAAATTGGAGAGCACTTGCTGTGTTGAATTTTTGCTCACTCCTACAAAATGACACCGTAGTGACAGTCTGGCCATAAATATTCTGTTGAATAAATCAGAGCATGTGTATTCAATAATAACTCAGCTTTAAAAATAGACAGTAAGCACTCTAACTGCAAATAGTCCTTCTACTAATATCTGCAGCACAGCATATTGATGCAATAATATCTACCATTTTCTTTTGGCTGATTTTGTAAGCATATATTGCTTTTTATGTCATAATTTCCTTACAATATAATAGGGTCTAAATATGAAAATTATCTTCTTAGATAAAAGAAAATCTGGGGCTACTGGAACATGTTGAATATTCTTCAAATATCCCATTCTACTTGAGATCTGGTATATTTAAAAGTATAAAAGTTTAAAATTCATATAGGAGAAAAAAGTATAAAAGAATATTTTTAAAGACAAGGAGCAAATACTAAGAGATTTTAGTACTGTTGACAAATCCCTATTGAAGTATTCATTCAACTAAAACTTTATGTCATAGTATTGATTTCTGGGTAAAATGAGTTATATATGCATACACATTCTCAATTAACAAAGGAAATTTTTGGCTTCATATCCATGATCATTGCTCACTCATATTTTAATAAAAAATGACCACTTTATCTGATAGATAAATTTCCCTGAGCTTGAAGATTTTTACAATTACTTAATAGTTATCTTTTTAAACAAAAGAATTCCAAGTCAGGCAATAAGATTAATTTAGTGGGTTATTGCATTAAAACATAAAACTCAGTTTTCTTAAATGTTGATTAATAAATTTCTCCAAAACTAAGATTTAGCTAGTATAAAAACAAATATTTACTCTTGTCACATTGTTAGAGTTATCACAAACATATGAGAGGTCCAGAGACTGGAAAATCTTGCTGACAAAACTTTTGTAAAATGTGAGTCGCATTTCTCCTATAGTGAGTGTCCTCTGAAGGCATGCATTTCTATACAATGCATTTATGAGATAATCTCTGGAAGAAGGGACTCTTTTTGTCCCCATGACCATGAGCCTTCACTCATTGTCCTGATCTGTTCTATTCTCAAAATAGAAAGGTGTTACTACTTTCAATGCCACCACAGAAATTCTGGATGAAAGAACACTTTGAAGTTGGTCACTGGTCTCTCTATCTCGAGTTAGACTACAGAAGCTGAAGTTTCCCCAAAGTGATCTCATCTTTCCATTTCATGTGCTATAGGTTCACCTTGAGTCCCTGTAGTATATATATATACTATGTGTGCTTTATGTTTCTTCTTAAAAACTCTACTCCTGCATTTGAATCCTTTGTTCATATTATGTATCTGGTGTTTATATTATAATAAGAATCATTTTGGGAGAAGACGTTGATCATGACTTGCTTGTTCTTTGGATTTAAAGATGATTAAGTTACCTTTTCATTGGAGCACCAGATGTAAAATATAAAGGCAGAATACAGAAACACTGGTGAAATAATGCTTTGAGAGGCTCAGGAAACTCCTTGGCCTTCATGCTGGAATGGCTTCTCAGCTTCTGTAGCTTGTATTATTGTTAAGCTAAACAGTTTCCTTTTGATCATGTGTTATGGATTTCTCTCATTACTATAATGCAAGTACGATTGTTTTATAATTTGAAAATTTATGCAAATAAAATTTCAACGTTTTTCTTCTTGCATTTCTCTTTTATCATTAAAATTTTCATTTTATGGTGCCAGGTGGTGGTGATACACGCCTTTAATCGCAGCACTCAGGAATCAGAGGCAGACAGAACTCTGTGAGTTCCAGACCAGCCTGATCTGCAAGAGCTAGTTTCAGGACAGTTTCCAAAGCTACAGAGAAACCCTGTCTCAGAAAACAAAACAAAACAAAACAAAAAAACATTCATTTTGCATTTCGGGGCTCACTACACAGCTCATCTGAAAACGATTTTTATCCCATAAGCCTGAGAGCTGGAATCCAATTCCTGGGGAAGTGGGAAGGTGAGAAACAGTTCTATAAAATGGTTTTCTGACTGCAATCCTGCGCGACAGAGCAAGGCTCCTACCTACCCTCACACTATATACATAGACAATGATAGTATATTTTTAATTAAATAATACAAATGCCAAACTAATACCTTCTTGTGTTTGTTTTATTTTACTTTTAAGACAAAGAAACTACACACACACCCATACATCTCAAGTAAAGATTCCTAAAAATATATCTACATATACAAACATACACTTATATTAACAAGGATCATTTACATATTTAAAACACAAAAGTTTCTCAGTGTGCTCACAAAATTAATCTATTCTATTAATTTATTTTAAATCCTAGCCACAGTTCCCCCCATCCTTTCCTCCCAATCACTCTTCCCACCCCACCTCCATGCCGACCACCAATCCACTCCTTCTCTATTTTTTTTAAGAGAAAGTAGGTCTCCCATGAGTAACAAGAAAACATGCCCTATTAAGTTGCAGTAAGGTATTCATCTCCTGATATATTAAGGCTGGGCAAGGCAAATCAGTATGAGAAGTAGGGTCCCAAATACTCATAAAAGTGTTGGAGATACCCCATGTTCACACTGTTAGGATCCAACAAGAGGATCACGCTAAACAACAGTAACCTATATGCAGAATGCCTACTTCAGTTTCATGCAGTTTCCCTGGCTGTTGATTCAGTCACTATGATCCCAGGTTAGTCAATTCTGTAGTTTTCTTGTCCTTGAAACCACTTGCGCCAACCCTTCTTTAGGATTCCCAGAACTCAGACTAATGGTTGGCTATGGGTCTACTACATGTATTTCCATCAGATGATGGATGATCCTTCTCTGATGACAATGGCCTAGGCACCAATCTGATCATAGGAGATGACCAAGTTAGTCTATATATCTGTTATTGATAGGTGTCTAAGCTGGAGTCTTCCTTGTAGATTTCCTGGGATATATTCCCTTGCATCAAGCTTTTATCTGACCCTGAATGCCCCCTTTTTAGTAACCTCTTTCAATATCTCTACTCTCATGTTACCATCCTTTATCCATTCCTCAGCTGAGGGCCATCTAGGTTGTTTCCAGGTTCTGACTATTAAAATAAAGTTGCTACGAATATAGTTGAGCAAGTGTCTTTGTGGTATGATGGAGCATCTTCTGGGTATATGCCCAAGAGTGGTACAGCTGGATCTTGAGATAGACTGATTCCCAATTTTCTGCGAAAACACCATATTGATTATGAAAGTGGATGCACAAGTTTGTATGCCCACCAATTGCTTTTTAATACACCATTTATAGTATAGACAGTGTCAAGGGTAAGTAAAACAGGAATGGAGGAATGAATAAGGTTATCATATATTCCTCACATGTAAAAACAAAAAATCCAGGCCAGTGTCTTTAAATTTAAGTCGGGCATGTTCTAAACTTTTGCCTTTCACCAAGCTCTGTATGTTCAGTTCTGGCAATAACTTGAGAGAGACCATTTGACAGATGCCAAGATTACCTCACAAGTTCTAGTTTGGAAAAGTCTAGACTCAAGAAGACACACACTTATGGAGTCATGCATTTCTTTCCTTCCACTAATCTATTTGAGGAAAGAGTGCAGAATGTATTGTCGTCTTCCATCAAAATGAGACATTATGTTTTTAAAATGGCACTTGTTCTGAATAATAATCTCCATGATTCTTAAAATCTCACCGCAGTAATTCACAGCACATGCTTATTTCTGTGCGTCCTCTTAAAAAAAACTGCAAATAATTAGTAGCCTGTGATAACTGAAATATTTTCAACCTTTTATACATAAGCACTTTATGGAAACTGGCTTTTGATGAATATCATGCCTATATCGCCATTGAAAGATAAAAGTATGTCTGTAAACTGAAATCACTCCTTGTCTCTTGCAAACAAATTGTTTATCTGACACGGCAGGAAGTCTAATGCCTACAAATCATAGCAAACTGTAGAGACTTGGGAAAACAGATGACTTGTCTTGATATCAGTTTCATCAGTGATACCACTTATTTAAAGTTTTTACATTTACATTTAGGGGTTGAATGAAACGCCTGTCATATGTCTACAAAATTTGACTACTTTGTCCCCAGATGGTAGCTGTTTGGAGGATTAGAAGGTGTGGCCATCCAGAGCAATTATGTCACTAGGGGTGAGCTTTAAAGTTTCAAAAGACTCAGGCAAAGCAGCGTTAGCTCTCTCTGTTTCTTGTAGATCAAGATGTGTGTTTTCAGCTCTTGCTGCAGCACATGTCAATCCACTGCTTCCTGCTGAGACAATTAGAGATTCCAATCCCTCTGGAACAAGAGGCTGCAAATAAACTCTTCCTTCTATAAATTAACTATTTTTATTGCCAGTGTTCAATAAAAAGAAACAAAAGTAATAAAAACATACATAAGTATATGTTTTAAGTAATAAAACTATAATTAAAAAGAAAAAGAAAAAAGTTTGTAAACCGTTCTGCACAGATTTCTACCAGTATGGGAGGGTTTGTTTTTAGCATGCAACATGTATGCCATGGTTCACAATGAACTAAATCAACTCAGAAATACATTTTAATATTTTATTTAGTTAAATTTTTATTAATGGAATAAAGTACCTTGAACAAGGCAACATATAAAAGAAAGTATTTAATTTGGAGTTCATGGTTACACAGTTTCTGAGTTCATGACCTTTATAGCAGAAAGTCTTGGAACAGAAATGAAACCAATGCACTGCAGCACTATGTGTGAGCTTAAACAGGTGAAGCAATAACCTTAAAGCGGAGAGAAAGATCAAACTGTGAATTATTTGGGAATTTGAAACCTCAAAGTCCACCCCCTCCAGTAAAAGCCTCCACCAATAAGGCCTCACATCATTAATTATTCCCAAACAGGATGGCTTACTGAGAACTAATATTCAAATATATGAGCCTATTGAAGTTGCTCTCATTCAAATCCCCTGAATACTAACAATGGCTAAAATATTTTAGCTTGGTGAAAAAATTATTATATATTTCCCCCTTCCTTTGTCAATTGAAAACAATAGGCTTAATGAAAAAGAACCAATCTTAGTATAGACAGGAATTTCCAACCCATTTATGGGGCACAAATAAAGCAACAATGGAAAGGGACAGTGAATTTTCTCTTTTCATTAACTGAAACATCTAACTTCTAGTCTTTGACACCAGGTTCTTTGTTCTCAAGTGTTCTATCACTAAGCCTTACCTCGTGGAATCTTCAGTTCTCAGTCCTTTGACTAAAAACCCTTTAGTAATCATGTTACCACAGTCAAGATCAAACTTTCAATGTAGGAGACTCTGAGAAAAACATCCAGACTCTACCACAGCAAAATTTATGCTAGAGAGGAAGCAATAATAGTTTGAACGAGCAAACAAAAGAAATAAATGTTGATTTAGAGAGTTAGATGGCCTCAAAATACATCAAAGAAGTGAAATTTCACAAAGAAGTGAAATGAAAGCAACTCATTTGTTGATTAAGATGTAAAATACACAGTTGGTTCGGCATTAACAAATGGATGGCAATAGTGTTTATTTTGATAAAGTATAGAGAAGGTAAAAAATAACTTGAATGTAAGGATGTATTAGGATAAATATGGAAATAAAGTAATGTTTCATAAACTGACATGCAGCATTTAGTCCAGGAATGATATAGAAAAATAGATTTGTAATTAAGTTCTAAGTGGTCTGCTGTTTCATCTGTAACTCAGAGATCTGTAGTGATAGTAAAGAATGAGATGAGAAAATATCTAAGACAGAACTTCATGATTATTTACCATTTGACCATTAATAAAAAATACATCTGGAATACAATGATAGAGGGCAGAGATGGAATGTGAATCCAAGGATATTTTGTGACTTCAATCAAACACAACACATCACAGTTTTATTTTTAACAATGTCTAGCATATAAAATAACTTATAGCCTACATAAAGTAAACTATGGGTTTTATTAAGCTATGCATTGTATAAAGATATACAATATATCTTTACAATATACAAAGAAGGAATATCTTTTCTTACAAGAGATTAAGGGAAATCATATTATGAAGAAGCAATGGTGAACAATTGTAAGTAAGGAATATTCTAATGATTTTCTCTCATAGTGAGCAGTGAGGAAATCAACATTCCTCATTTAAACAAAAGAAGCAGTAGTAGCATGGTGCATATCTTAAAAGATAGTATAAAAATTAGAGAGTCTGGAAACAATCAGTAAATATAGGGGTGCATTTGGAAAGTAGACAGAAGGAGAGATGGGAACTTTAAACATGAATATTGAAGAATTGTGGAAATGACAATATAGAAATAGATAAGAAGCAAAGAAGACTAAACTTTATAAAGATTGCTTTCTTACGAAAATAGACAGAATATATTTTATCCAAAGAGCATCCTTTTAAATTTTATAACCTTCTCAGTAATCCTTTTTTTTCCTTTTAACAAATATGTTTATCACTGAAAATACATTTTAATATTATATATTCTGATCATGATTTCATATCCCCCAAATAATTCCAGGAGCTCCCCATCTCCAACCAATCAACTCATATTCTCTTGGTATTTTGAAGAAACAGTAATTACTGATATAGTAAGCATTTAACACACCATATTTGGGATTTTAATTTCTTTCATCATCATGGAATTAGAAACACAAGAACTACCTTCTTTGCTTCCCAGGGACTTCAGTATGGTGATTGTAGTGACAACAGATTATAGAAAAAATTTTAACATGTAATATTTATGTGTTTGACTAAACAAGGCATAAACTAAACAACTTGAGATATTGATACCTTGAATAATATGTGTATTTTCACTTTAGTTATTTTATTTAGACATCTTTTGCATTATTCTTTTTATTCTTTAATTTCTGAAATAGCATGTCTTATTTTTAGAAAAACACAGGTTTTTAGGAAAATGATTCCTAATTAATCAAATATAGAAATATTTTGACTAATGTACAAGGAAACTAATTTCTACTCTGCAATATTCATAAAATATTCAGATATTTTGATCAAATATTTGGTGATATGTATAATGACTTATAGCAATTACCTAACCTAATTTTTTTAATTTTACATACCAAGCAGAGTTTTCCCTCCCTCTTCTACTGTTCCCTCCCACTACCTCTCTTCTATCTCCTCCCCTTCCAATCCTCCTCTGCCTCCATTTTGAAGGGGTAATGTTGTAAATGAGGCGAGAGGGGGCTGTGCCCTGACACCAGTTCCCGGCCATCCAGCTAGCCTGTAGAAAGAGAAGCAGCCGGGCCATGTTCCCGGCACCCAGCTAGCTTAACCCCTGAAACAATTACACAAAAACTGTATTCATTTAAACACTAGTTTAAATATTAGTTCTAGCCTCTTATTGGCTAAATCTCACATCTTGATTCAACCCATTTCTAATAATCTGTACATCACCACGACGTCGTGGCTTACTGGGAAAGATTCAGCATGTCTGACCTGGCAGCTTCATGGTGGCTCTCTGACTCTGCTTTCTTCTTACCAGCATTCAGTTTTCTTTTCCCCGTCTATCTAAGTTTCACCCTATCAAAAGGCCAAGGCAGTTTCTTTATTCACCAACACAAATACAGAAGAACCTCCTACACCATTCCCCTTTTTCTGTTTAAACAAAAAAGAAAGGCTTTCATTTTAACATAGTAAAATTACATATAACAAAACAGTTATCAAGCAAGAATTACAGTTACAATATTTATATCTATATTATCTTTTATCATAACTAAGGAAAACTATAACTATCCATTCTTCAACTACATCAAAGACTCCAGAAGGATATAATATTACCTAAGTAAACAGGAAGTGTATTGTAAGCAACTTCCAAAACTCTAGAAGTGACAGAGACATCTTGCTGCCTGTACAGTCACCCAAAGTTCTTCAGTACCGTTGGGGCATCTATCTTTAGCCTACAGGCCCATAAGTATCCAGCAGACTTTTCCATGAATCAGGAAATTTTAAAGACAGTTCAGTTACTTTCTTCTGTATCCTGCAGAATGTCTCACAGACTCTTTCATGAATCAGGAACTCCGAAGGATCATCTTACCTTTAGGCAAGTTCAGCAGTCCTCTCTCTGTGGGTTCTTCATGTCCAGATTATTCAACAGTCCAGGCAAGAGCAGTTTCTTTCCCAAAAGGCTAATCAACTCCATAAGGAGCCTCTTTCATGCCCATCTTCCTCTTGAAGTAGATTGGTGCTGCCAGGAGCAGGTGTGTCTCATTGTCAGGAAAAGCCCTAAGTTATTAAAACATTAAATGCCATATTCTGTCATCTTTAAAGGATATGAAGAATGTCAATCTATCTGAAATATATCTCTATATATCTAGAAAATCTAACTAACATGACTACAAATTTGATTATTATCGATGATTATCACTTAAACAACCTATATTTCCTAATTATACATTACATTTTTAAATAAATTACATAATCACAATACCTTAATCAAGATCAGAAATACATATACATATAAAAATTGACCTTAAATTTATATCAATAAAGCAAAATTTATACCAATGTAAATTACCTATATCTATATCCTATCCTCCTTTAAATGTAAAAGAACATTTATAATCAATATTTGGTAATATGGGTGCAGTTATTTCTCTCCAAACTGCTTTGTGCTGAATGGGGGCACTGTTAATCAGATCTTTTATGGTGTATCCTATGTGCTAGGTTTATCTCAGTCACCAGTTGAGTGAAGTAATTTTCTGAAGGTGTTCATGGTGATCTTTCAGGAGGGCATGTGCAGGGGTTACATTTAAAAAGTTACCATGAGTCTCAGAAAAGATTTTGAAGTTGCAATTTTTCTTCATTGTTGATACTGTAACAGACCTGGAGACTTTTGAATTTGGGCTGAATGCATTTTTGCATTATTATGTGGCCAAAAGCCTGTGAGTGCCAGAAAGTGGAATTTAGTGAATTGAATAAGAATCCCACACCCCATACGCTCATATATTTGAATGCTTAGTCATCAAGTAACAGAATTCTTTGAAAAAATTAGAAGGAATATGTGGTGTGGTCTTGTTGGAAGAATTGTGTCAACAGGTGTTGAAAAGAGCTGCTTGTTCATCCCAGTTGCCCAGAACCGAAATAATCACACCAAAACTATTAATTAAATCACTGCTTGGCCCATTAACTCTAGCCTCTTATTGGTTAACACTTACATCCTAATAAAATCCTTCTCCATTAATTTGTGCATCACTATGAGGTCGTGGCCTACCAGTAAAGTTTTCAGCATGTCTGTCTCCAGGGGCAGGTTCATGGCTTCTCCCTCACTCTGCTTCCTTTCTCCCAGCATTCAGTTTAGTTCCCCCTGCCCCCCCCCCATCGCTCTGTTCTTCTCTAGGTCTGCTATAGGCCCAAAGCAGTTCCTTCATTAACCAATGATATTCACAGCATACAGAGGGGAATCCTACATCAACTAGGGGTGGCCTTAGCAGTTTTAAGATGCCATACAAGGCCCAGTCTCCCTCTCAATCTACTGTGTGTAGAACAGAATGTAGAACTCTAAGCAACATCTACATTACAAATTCTGCCGTTGAACCACCATGCCCCCTGACATGATACTAGGTTAACCCTCTAAAATTGTACAAAAGCCCCCAATTTACTGCTTCCTTTTATTAGTGGTTTCTTGGTCACAGTGTCTCTTCACAGTAATTGAATAGTAACTAAGATAGAAGTGTTAATATTATTTCTCAAATACCTTGATGAACAGTAAAACTGCAAGACAACATTGGATTTTGATTACTCTCTGGTTCCTTATCCCACTGGCTATTACAGTCCTCTGAAATTCAAAGTCTATTTGGTCAAGCCTTAAATCATCATTTGTTGCACCTGTACTCACTGATAAATTAAAAGTCAGTTTCTTTGGCAAAACTTATACTGTGTTTCATTCATTATTTATCATATAATAATCTATAGCTTTAATATCTTATATTAGTCAATCATCAAAAATCACTTTACAGTAACTGTAATCCAGTTTCAAATTTGTAACCTTTGATCTTCTATGGGAAAGAAAGTATTTTTCACCATCTTTATTGTTGGCATTGGCTTTGAGGCAAAAATTTAGAGCCAGGCAAACTTGCTTTTTTGAAATTTATTTATTTATTTATTTATTTATTAGATTTCATTTTACATTCCAAACACATTTGTCCCTCCCACCCCTCCTTCTGTCACCACTTGCCTCCCTCAGCCCATCCCACATCCACTCCTTCTCTGTCTCCATTTATAATGTATAAACCTATGGGTAATCAGCAAAGTCTGGCACATTAAGTTGAGGCTGGATCAAGATCCTCCCCACTGTATTAAGGCTTACCACGGCACCTGACCATAAATAATAAACTCCAAAAAGCTAGTTCATACACCAGGAATAGATCCTGGTTCCACTCCCAGGGGTCCCTCAATTAGACCAAGTTACACAAGTGTCTCCCAAATGCAGAGGCCTAGTTCTGTCCCATAGAGGCTCCATAGCTCTCAGTCAGAGTTCATGAGTTCCCACAAGTTTGGTTAAGTTTTCTTTGTGAACTTCTCTATCATGATCTTTACCACTCTTGCTCATATATTCCCTTCTCCCTCTCTTTGACTAGATTCCCAGAGTTTGGCCTAGTACTTGGCTGTAGATCTCTGAACCTAGGTTCATCAGTTAATGGATCAAATCTTTATGGTGACAATGGGTCTATTCACCAATCTGAATATAGGGGAAGGCTAGTTTAGGCTCCCTCTCTACTACTGCTAGAAGCCTCAACTAGAGTCAGCCTTGTGGATTCCTGGTTGTCCTTAACATGATAATGGCTCCGTCTTATGTAGGACTTTCCTCTGTATACTGTGAATACCATTGGTTAATAAAGAAGCTGCTTTGGGCCTATTATAGTGCAGAATAGGTCAAGGCAGGAATTCCATGCAGATAGATGAGAAAAGAGTAGGCAGAATCAAGGAGAAGTCATGTAACTGCTGATGGAGACAGATGCCAGAACTTTACTAGTAATCCACAGCCATGTGGTAATACACAGATTAAGAGAAATGGGTTAATTTAAGATATAAGAGCTAACCAATAAGAAGAATAAGCAAATAGGCCAAGCAGATTTGTAAAAATATAGTGTCTGTATGGTTATTTGGGGTCTGGGAATCTGGGAAACAAACTAGCAGCCTCCATCTATATCCCTTTATCAAAATATCACTTTACATTGTTCTCCTACTCCATCACTACCCCAAATCAACCATCCTGTTCCTTCATGTTCTCATCCCCTATCCCCTTCCCTCTACCACAAGCCCCATCCTCATTTTACCTTGGAGATCTCATCTAATTCTTCTTCCCAGGGCAATCCATCCCTCTCTCTTAGGATCCTCCTTGTTTCTTAGCTTTTCTGGGTCTGTTCATTGTAGTCTGATTAGCCTTTGCTTTATAGCTAATATCAAATTGTGAGTGAGTATATGCCATGCTTGTCTTTCTGAGCCTGTGTTTGCTAATCTTCAAAATATATAAAGAGTTCAAGAAACTAGACATCCAAATGCAAAATAATCAAATTAAAAATATGGTACTGTTGGGCCAAAATTATCTCAGGGCCTGTACCTTGAGGCCTGTAGGACAAAGAAAAGCATGGCTCTTGTTTGAAGGATAGTCTCAAAGGTACTGAGTGAGGATGCGATAGCAAAATCTAGGTAGATGTCCATCCAGCCAGAGGGAGGGCTTGGCTGTGTCTTATTGGCTGGAGGTAACCCCACATCACTGACGTAATAAGCTGATGCTCACAGTAATAAAATGAGTTCCTGCTTTGACTTGACTCCTTATTATGTCTGATTGTCCTGCATTGTGGGGCTGAGGAATGGGCAGATAGCACATTCACCTTTCTCTGGGAAATAAGGCTAAGAAGACCTGGCAGGTACAGAGCTAAATACAAAATTCTCAAAAGAAAAATCTCAAGGTATTACTCAACATCCTTAATCATTACAGAAATGGAAATCAAAATAACTTTGCAATATCATCTTATACCTGTTGAAATTGCTAAGATCACAAATACTGAGAACAGCTTATGTTGGAGAGGATGTGGAGTAAGAAAAACACTTCTCACTTCTGGTGGGAGAGCAAACTCATACAGTCACTTTGAAAATTAGTATGACAGTTTCTCAGAAAAGCGGGACTCAATCTCCCTCAAGACCCAGCATTACCACTCTTAGGCATATACAGAAAGGATGCTCAATCACACTACAAGGACAGTTGCTTAACAATATTCAAACCAGCATTATCTGTAAAAGCCAGAACTTGGAAACAACCTAGATTCCCCTCAACTGAATAATGGATGAAGAACATATGATACATTTCCACAATGGAGTATTACTCAGCTGTAAAACTTGGTGACAAACTTGCTTTCAAATTTCAGAACAATAATGAAACATTTTCAGAGTATAGTCTTTAGAGAGCAATATTATATATTAGTATTCCTAAAAAATGTAATGACTTTGTGACAGTTCTCTTAGCTGTAAAATGGGCTTCCAAACTATATTGAATTGTAGTTAAGATCAATATAATTTATTTGCTTCAAGCATCTCACATAGTCTAATAAATATGAGCCTTCTTCAGCATTATGAATCAGGTGACACCTTCTTAGCATTTTATGCTGCCTTTAAAGTAATGGCTCAAGTCATCTTCTTTCTTCAGATTCTAGAGTAGCTAGTGTGTATTAATACACCAGCCTTAAACAATTTTTTAGAAAGCATTTAACCAGAGATGCCAAATAATATTTATATAACATATGTTAGAAATATGTATAACTCATAGTAATGCTAATATTAGTAAAATCATTGTATAGACACAACAATATTTATCCCGACTGTGTCTTTGCAAGTAGGTGATGAGTTATCTGATCCAAACATCACTGAACATGACCCATGGAAGATGTTCAGTTATAAACAGTCATTATGAGCTCCAGAATCTCTGTTATTTCTTAATAATTTTATTCAATAATCAATGCAATCCCTCTCCACAAAACACATATGCCTTCTTCAGCCTTTTCATTAGAGTTATAAAGTATTAAAATAAAGTGGGAGGTTCAAAAATACCCACTTTAGAATTTTATTTCGTTTAGCTTAAATTGAAACTTAGTCTTAATTTTTTAATTATTCTCTAAAATCTTGATTTGTTTCAATTTATCTGACATTATAAATTTGCTTTCCTTGAACCTGAATTTCTCTTACTAGCTATAGGGAAGTAGCAAAGTGTAAAAAAGGAATGAGAAAATGTTTCTCTTTAGATCAGTTTTAAGTTTGCCATAAAACTGAAAAGGTATGAAAATACACTCTCTGTCTCTCCATGTATATGAATGATAGCATATTTGAATACCATGAGTGCCTCAGCATGCATCTTTATAATCCAGAATATTTCAATTTCTGTATCACTCACATGTCCTTCTTTCTGTCCTTTAGAGCACTGAGGTTCTGCCTTTCTATAAAGCTATAAAGCAACATTTCTCAATTACACTTTCTCCTTAATCTCTTGAGAGACTACTCTTTCAATAATTGCAGCACATTGTAAAATATTAATATGCTCCTCTTAACTATTCTCTCCCATGTGTCCCTTCAAGTGTCACAGTTATGAAATATTTTCAGGTGACATACTGGATTCCCTGTCTCTTCATTCCATTTTTCAAATTTAAAACAAACAAACAGAAAATAAAAACAGATGTTCATAGCCACATTTTATGTGCTAACCAATCTCTCTAATCTAAATTATGAAATATGCTTTGGAATAATATTCACCTTTCAAAAGCTGACAATTTTTTGTATATTCTTATATTTCGGATGTCTGGATCTTTCCTGTTACTCCACCTTTAAGATATGAACATGCCTTGAAAGTGACAAGACAAGAAATGAACAAGCACAGGAAAACGTCATTTCTTCTGGGAAGGTATCCAGTTTTAGATTCAAAAGTTACAGGAACCAGACAAAAGAAAAAACAAAATATAGCATGTTGGCAGGGAAAGCAAATGAAAAACAAAATCAGTTAGAGTTAGAAAAAGTACTTTCAGCCATGAGATGTCACTGTTGAAATACTTATTGTATGTGTGCAAGGGACCAAGCTCCCATTTAACCTGGTGATTTGTGTATGCATGAAATTGGCACAATTAGTTCAAATCAACAGCCTAGAGTCATTATGAAGCTGGCTGTTTTTCTTTCTTTGATTTCAATATTATTGATTAAAATAACAAATTAAAATGAGTGTGAAGAGGACTGTGAATGTGGCTAAACACAGCAGGAAATACAGTAGCATTGAATCATCAGAAAAGACATTTAAATGCTGTTCTTGGAAGTATGAATGCATCTAATTATTCTTGGCAGTAATTGATTACTTGCAATAGATAATTGTTAATATTATACATAATCACTCAGCTTAGGCTGTAATTTTCAAAGTTTAGGTCACAATCAAACTGAACAAGAATATTATGGATAGGGACACATTTCAATAAAACAAGCAGAGATTTTTATTTCAAAAATAACTCTATTCATCAATATCCAACCTTGAAGTGTTAAATGAAATGAATTTTCTTATGAGAGAGTAAAATACTGAAAGACTTCTAAAAATTTTTGAAGTAACAGTTAACTAGTATTTTCTCTTAAGGATATGACTTGAACCTAAATATATATATTTTGCATTTTAATTAATAACTCTTACCAGTCATTCTTAACTTTCCTAATGCAATGATTCTTTAAAACATTTCCTCATGTTGTGGGGAATCCCAACCACAAAATTATTATTTTGTTATTTTATAACTCTAATCTTGCTACTGTTATGAATCATGGTGTAATCTATAAAAACAATATTTGACCCCTGTGAGTGTCATGAACAGAAGGTTGAGTATCACGGCTTTACACAGAGGTTAATTTCTAAAGTTGTTGTTTTCTAAACAATTAATTGAAGGAAATATAAGAAGAATCTAACAAAACGCAAAAGTGACACAATTTAATCCCAAAATTTAAAATACAATAGAATTGTATAATATGTATGCTTGATCCAGTAACTATAAATGATATGTATCTTAAGAGAAGGATGCTAAATATAAAAATATTAAATGAGACAATAATATCTTAACTTTTGTTGAATTTTCATTATGTACTAACTGATAATATTATTCCATATGATTTTTATAATCAATCCTTTTTTTACTGCCATCTTGAAATATTTTAATATGAAGTGAACATTTACATGAAGTTGCAACTTTGACATATACCTTCATTTTTCTGACACACATTAGAATAAACATATACCTGTGAATTCTAAAATGGGTCTGCATATCATACAAAAAGATCTCATATAACTAGTTGTGATGGAATGAAAATATCTACTGAAACTTATTTCCATGTACATAAGAAAATTTAAAATCAGTCACAATGAATATTAAGGTATATTTCTTATTAGAGTTTTGGTGGATCATTATAGTGTTATTTATTTAACTATTTATATTTCTACTTTAATGTCTGAGATTTTTAGATGTCTTTGAACTTGTGTCAAATGGAATGAATTGGGTATATTACAAAAGGTCCCCACTATTCATGATTGTCCTTTCTTTTTGGTGTTCTAATTTTGTGTTCCTTTTCCTTCAGTGTTCTAATTCCTATTATTATTCAACATGTAAGTAATAGTCACTGCTGATAACATTCTCATATTTACAAATAGCTTTAATTTGTATAAATAAAAGTTCATGTGTCTTATTTACTTTACAACACAATCTGTGATCTATCTACTACAAAGTTTTGCCGTGTACACTCAAACTTTGAGTAAACTTATAGTGAACAAAGAGTTTATTAGATTATGGGTGGCAGCATCAGTGCAGATTTTTAACCAAACAATCACTGTCTAACAATGTGACCACACCTTAAAGCTGCATCACTGAAAACCGATTTTTACTCAGCTTGCAAGTTCTAATATATTCTAACATCCTCCTTGACCATGTGTGGCTGAGCAGTAGAGGGGGAACAGGTTGTCTTCACAGTTTTCTATTGCACTGACAAAGCACCATGACCAAGAAAACTTATTAAATAAAAACAAACTAATAAAAATAACCCAAAACAGCAACAAGAACCATTTAATTTGGGGGCCTACTATTTGAAAGGGTTAGAGTACATGATGACCAGCATGATAAAAAGCAGGTGGTCATGCTACTGAAGCAGGAACTGCGGCTTACATATGATCCACAAACATGAAACAGAGCGATAACTGGGAACTGGATAAGTCTTTGAAACCTCAAAGCCAACTCAGTACTACGCCTCCCCTAACCAAGACCATAACTGTTAATCATTCCCAAATAGTTCTATCACATAGGAAACAAGCAAAAATATATCAGTCTGTGGGAGCAATTTCTCCTTAATCCACAATATTCATCTCCCTAGTCCATGTGGGCTTGAGCCCATATCAAAACCTAAAAATATATTTAATCCCAACATCAAAATTTCCCAAGACTTTCCCAGTCTTAAACTAGTTTTAAGACTGCAACGTTTTTTCAGAGACTCGAGGCACTCTCTTAATTTTAAGTGGCCAACCCTGTAGAATTAAAAAGAAAATCATATGCCTCCAGCATACAATGTCATAGAATGTATATTGCTATTCCAAGATGTATGAATTCAGGTATAGTGAAAAAATATTGACGAAAGAAATACAGAATTCCAGCAGGGAAAATCATAAATCCTGTAACTCTCCAAATCTTATGACAAAAGGGTTGAAGATCTCTATTTTCTCAGCTTTGTGAAATGCAACATACTTCTCTCTTAGATATAACCCAGCAGATCTTCTTGGGAGATATCCCATGGGACCAACACAACCCATCATTAACTTCATGGCTTCACTCAACATCCTTTGCAGACATCCATGACGGAACTGCCCTGCCCCAAGCCTGGTCTCAGCTTCTGATGAACTGTGGAAGAAGATTCAATACATTTTCACTCATGTATCCTTAAGGACTTTATAACAGAACCACATTGGAAAATCTGATGCCTGCTTGGGAAGGAACATGGCTTCTCCTTGAATTAGTTGCATTTGCAAGTAAGCTTTGATTTGTTGTTGCTCTTTAGGAAGATAATCCTTCAGGGTTTTACTTTTCACAAATGGTAGAATTAATAGGGCAGAGTCTCACCCTAAGGACATCATTCCCTTTATTCTATACTCTCTTTCAGCACATACAAAGTTCTCAATTTTAAATTGTCTGCTGTATAAATTTTCTCCTCAAATTGTACATTTTGTATTTCATTTTGACCCACTTGCTACTTTTTCTTTGTAGATATGAAACAGAATACTTGAGAAAAACATGACAAGGTAATATTAAGCTCTCTTAAAATTTTTCTGTAAATATAATTAGTTAAAAATTTTCAATAGTTCCATGAAAATTCTTTAGACAAGGCCAAAAAAAAAAAACCAAAAACATATTCTGCAAAAATATCACAAGAATGTTCCCTAGCCCCATTGCTGCTAAAATAGTTCATTGAAACCTCTTGAACTACCTCCATAGTCCACACTGTTCACATACTTCTACAAAGCTCTTCCTAGGATGGTTACAGTGATCAGTTGCTTTTGTAGTACAAAGTCCTCCAGAAAGCAGAATAATGGGTCCCGCCACAGCAACAACCCGCTTCCAGAGGCCAACATCTCTGTCTTAGTTGATTTTCTGTTGCTGTGACAGTACTCTATGACCAATGTAACTTATAAAAGAAAGTATTACATAGTAGACACAGTTCCAGAGGGTAAGAGCCCATGTTCATCTTTTCAGGGATCATGGCAACAGGCAAGTAGGCACGGTGTTGAAACAATAGCTGTTAGATTACATATATGATCCACAAAAATGAAGTAAAAAGCTGACTAAAAACAATGCCGGCTTTGGAAAACTTGAAACCCTCTCTCTGAGTGATACATCTCCAACCAGATATAGCTGGTAATTTTTCTCAAATAGCTCCACCAATTAAGGATTCAAATAAATGAACATATAGAGGCCATTCTCATTCAGACAATCACAGCAGCTGTTACTGGAATCTCAAGTGAGAATCTGATAACAGTCCGCCTCTGCCCCAACCCTCAAGGAGAAATGCCAAACTTGTAATCTCAAATATCTAGTTATGACTGTATTCTTACATGTTTTTTATTGCCCATGGCCTCTGCACCAGCATATTCTAGAGGTCAACACAACATCTCTGCTACAAAATTGTATGTTGTTAAGTTAGGTATGGATAAAAACTTTCTTTACAATAATTTTTAATGGTAAGCTTGAGTTTTTCATGTGTATATACACAAACTACAAATACAATCAGGAAATATCTTTATGTCTCATCATTTTCTATATATTCCAAATATACAGCTCTGCTAAAATTCATGTAAATAGAATTATAGATTATTTTTATATCCTATAATATAAATATAATGGTTCAAGATCTCTGGATCCTTAACTCTCCAGTGGTTGCCCTTCATCCTATAGTGCCTAACCCTTACACACTTCTTTCTACTATCACCTAGGAACTTACCACTTCTCAGTTCTAGACCTTAAGGATGTTTTGTTCTCTATTCCTCTCAGCTCTCAAACTCAAAATATCTTTGCCTTCACCAGGCTGACCAAGCAGTTAGAACAGCAGCATTACAGAGCCCAAACCTACCTCGATCTCCTCGGAGGGTTCATACAGTACAGCCCACATTCTCACAGACACCCCCTGGTCCCCAGCAAATCCTATCCTTCCTACAGCAGCTCTTTCATCCTAATAGCCAAACTCTGTTTCATTTTGTCAAGGCTCACATTCAACCCACCACTGAGGACTTAGAGTTCTTAAAGGCTATCACTGCCTCTTTGTAAAAATCTGTCAAAAGTCAGATCCCAAGACCAAATATTGTAGCTTCCCTTTTTCCACCCACCAGGCCAGGTGCTCCCTTCCAGGAACTGACTGGCAGCTTGATTTTACTCATATACCTACAATCAGATTAGTTAATTATCTCCTGGTTTTGGTGGACACCATGTCTGGGTAGTTTGAAGCACTTCCCACCACTAACAAGAGGACCCAGACGGTTTCCGATATTCTTCTCTGAGAAATTATTCCTTGGTTTGGAATCCCAACCTCTCTTCAGTCAGATAATGGCCCAGAGTTTACCTCCCAGATATCTCAAATTTTATATAAGGCTCTTAACATTCCCTGGTATTTTCATAATCCATTCCATCCTCAGTCTTTAGGGAAGGTACAACAAACCATTCATTAAAAATTATTCTTGTTAAGATGTCACAGGAGCATCACCTTGATTGGGTAAAACTTTTGCCTCCAGCCCTTCTTAGGATTAGGGCTCTCCCCAAAAGCCTCCTTTCCATCTCGTCCTTTGAACTCATGTATGGGTGGCCAGTTTTAACCCATGGCCTCTCATCTAAAACTTCTCCCCTTCCTGATCACCTGTTCACTCCACTGATCCCATCTTAGCTTCCTATTATAGGATTTTACCAACTACTCATTACTTCAACCATGTACCAATTCATGCCTACTGCCAGTTTAAAAAAGGAGATCAGGTACTGTTCTGTCCCCCAGACCAATGCCCCTTACCCTTTTCCCATAAATGGCAGGGCCCCTTTAAAGTAATTCTTGTAACTCCCACAGCTGCCAAGCTCGAGGGACTCTCTGATTGGATTCACCTGTCTCACCTGAAAACTTTTACTCTTCCAGCTCAAGATACCCTCTTGTATACAGTAACACAAACAGGGCCCTGCTCCCTTAAGTTCCAGAGGACACCAAGGTCAGACACTTTTTCTCTAGCTCCAGAAAAATAAAAGTTTCATCAACGTACTCAAACCTCCTGTGCCAAAAACTCCGTAACTTTCCCTCTTTCTCTTTCTCCTAGCTACTTTTTCCAACTTTTATATATCTCCAATGTCATACTTAAATTTCCAGATTAACCACTCAGCAGTTATTACAGGCACCATCGTTAAACATAGAGCCAGAGGTACAAGGATTGCCAAAAGCCTAGGTGGTAAGAAACAATAATGAGTTTGGGAACATTCACAACTCCAGACTCCAAAAACTCAAAATAAGACTTTAACATAACAGGTTTACCACTGACTGCAGCAGTGTCTCCTGGATGCTAAGGTGACACCATGATGCTAAGGAGAACAAGTGCCTTAAGAATTGCTTCAGGTAAAACATTGAGGAGTCTAATAATTCCCCTTTCTGATAATTCCCCCTTCTTTTCCTGCCTCATCCCTACCATCTTCTATTCCAACACTATACCATTGTAATCATAAGCTTTTATATGTCTAAAATTTATTTCTTTTCAAACATTTTTTTCATAAGCTCCAGGGAGCCAATTGGACCTATGTAAATGGAGCAGACTTGCCCAGAATAACAATCATTTAATTCTACCCTTATCATTTCTGGTCTCGGGAACCCCGGTGAAATTCCCTCCTCTAACCCCCCTCTATCTAGAAAAAAACCTCTATCTTCCATCTTGGGATACTCCACCCTTAATCATCAGGATCTAAAATCTTTTCCAGACATAATTTTCTGCCTTTCCAGCATCTTGCAAGGTCCAAGCTGCCAGCCAACCAGTTCCACCGAGCCTGGAAAAAACACAAAAGGAATCAGCCACCCCAGGACGTGGTCAAGCATCAAAACTCTCCAATGCCCACAAAATCAACAAAAAGCAGTCTCGAGAGACCTGACGATGCTAACAAAATCAGCAGGAAACAGTCACGAGAAACCTAATAACACACCATTCCCACCCATTAAATACCCCAAACGCCTCAAATTTTTATAATAAAGAAAGGGGTGGAACGTTATGATTCAGCCACAATATGCTGATCACTTCTGGGTTCCAGGGCCATGCATATGCGGACAAGCCCTCAGGCGTAACCCACATGCGGCATGGTTGCAGCACCTAAGTCTGACGCAACTGCGTGAGCTCCATCATCTGTGTTTGACATAGCCATGACGTCTCCCTGTGCACATGCACTAGGCAACCCTTAAAAGCTGAACGCACCATCTTCAGCCCCCCCTTTCTGTCTTTCTCTCTGTCTTTCTCTCTCTGCACACTGACCTCACCAGGCCTGCACACCCCACCCTAACTCCTAAGTGGGTTTGTTGCATATTCCACATTTACTTCTCAATCATGCCAGGTAATTTGAATAAGTTTCTATTTACATTTCAATGTTCTGAAAGTTTTTAGAAAATTTACAATAGCTTGACTAATGAGTCAATAATTCTACTATCAATCATTCCTAAAATATCTCACAGTATTTTAATTTAACTCCTTATTTAGTAAAATTTTTTTATTTTTTTCTACTTCTGGGTTATTGTAGGTAAGCAATATATCATGGTCAAGGTTTGTGAGTATATTTGTTGCTATTTTTTTACTACAAGTGGTGCAGAAGAATTGTCTGTATTCTGTCAATCATGATTTAAATAAATGCTGATTAGCCATTAGCCAGGATGTATTGGTGGGACAACCAGACAGGAAGTAGAGGCAGAGCAAGGAGAAGAGGAGAAAGCTGGGAAGGAGGAAGCCCATTCCTCACCAGTCCTTCCCAGACCACTGGAGAAGCAGGATGTGACCTGTCCTGCTGAAAATGGTACTGAGCTATGTGGCTAACATAGATAAGGATAATGGGTTAATATAAGCTACAAGAGTTGATAAGAAGCCTGAGCTAATGAGCCAATCAGTTTATAACCTAATGTAGACTCTCTGTGTGATTTTCTCTGGGACTAGATGGCTGGGGGAACTGGGCAGGACAGAAACCCTTACAAGCTGGCCCTTGTGCTACAACTACAAATACCTTTAATGGTGTTGGTAGCTGGTATTGTACTCATGTTTAATGCTATTAAAAGCTACCTAAAATTTTTTAAGTGTTTTGACCATGTTGTATCTATATCATCAAAAACATTGATATTGGTTAATACTAAGGCTCAGTAGGTGCCTCAAAAGATCTCCATGCTCTTGTACTCTAAAACAAAATGTTAAACAGAAAAACACAGTTTCTACAAATGAAAGAATATTTACTAAGAAAAGACACACTTACAAAGAATTAACAGAGCCAAATAAAAAATAATACTATTTGACAGCTCAAACAGTACAGGTACATGAATTACTTGTGATTTTATGACATTTATTGGCTTTGAGGATCATTAGCACAACAATGGTTGGTTACTGGGCTCATTTTCATTGTATAGGCTTTTTAAATTTTGCTGTGTTCATGTATTTCTACACACACCTTCCTACATTTTATGTCTCTTTAATTTATTAAATTTCCTGTCAAAGAAATGTGCTTCAGTATTTATAATGAGCTAACAAAGAGATGGTTGTAGGTTATTCTACAAGATTTATAAACCCTCCAACCACAGGCAGCTGGATAGGTTTCCAGTACCAAATATTATTCCTTTCTGTTTAACTCGCCTTAAGTCAATCAGAAAGCTCTTGGTGCTACCAAGATTGGTGGCACAAAACTGGTGCCACAATTGCACCTTTAGGGATGTCTTAACATGTTGTTCCCTGAAATGGCTCATATGCTTCACAGGATGGGTAAGACTACCAATATCTGCCCAACTTGGAAATCCATAGGGCCTTCTGGTACTAAGAAAACTAGCCATTCGGGAGAACAATTTCAGGTCAGATCCTCTTTAATCTTCCAAATCCTGTATTGAGGTTTACCTGTGACCAAATGCATAGGATCTTCAAGAACAAGGACCATTAACTCTGGGGAAAACAACAATGGAAATAGGAACAGCCTATATCATTTCAATTATCTCCTTCATGCCCATGACCAAAAATTGAAGAGCTTTCTTCCACTGCCACGGAGACCAGCCTCCAGCAGCACATTTAAGGGGTAGCCTACTGACTTAGTGGATCTGTAGTTTCTAAGGGAGTACAATTTAATCCTCTGATGTCAGTGATGTGCAGGGGGATAACATCTCTTTCTGCTGTTGAGAGAGGGAAAACACACACACATTAGGGTTTTTCTATGATCTTCTACCTGAGTTCTTTATTTCTTTTCTTACCTTTAACTAGATCTATTTCTTCAATCGCTCTTACTAGCTTCCTTATAACTATTTTTTTCTTAAAGCTTATATGCTCCAACAAACTCTTTCAAGGATTATAAAAATTACAATGTGTTTACATTCTATTTTCCCACTGAATTATTACATTGAATATGATTTAAAAAACAGCATGTTTTCCCCATCCCTTACATGATTAAATGTTTCATGTATCACAGATTAAAATCAAGTTTTTCCAAGAACCCACATGCATTCATATCCAAGCAACTTGTTATAGATTAAGAGAATATGAGCAAGCGAGGTATTTTTACCAGCCAGTTCTTTTGCTGGCAGGCTGCATTTCGCAGTTACAAAAAGAAACAATCATTTCAGCAATTATCTCAAAAGGTAATCTAATAAAAAATCTTATGAGAATCACAAATCTAAACTTTTATATATGAAAAACAATCGCGATCTCTACTTTAAATTTTTAGGGTACATACCCAATCATCAACAAGATTTTCTTTTTAAATATCAGGAAGCTGAGGGCAGAAATGCATATAAGGAATTAATCATCACCTTTTGTTATCAACCATACTAGAAAGAAGGGCACATCAGGTAGTAATAATTGAGCTGCTTTGTTCTTGTTCCCCAACCTTCACTCAAACGTATGCCTTTCTAAAACTTTAGATTGTTCCCTTGGGTTTCCAACACAAAGCTATTTATCAAAAGCATCTCAAACTAACCTTAAGATATTTTTAAAGCTTTGTTTCAGCTATGAAGCACCCAGAAACTATGAAAAGATTCTCTAACATTAAGATTAAAAGAATTTAAGCTAGCCTGTTTTCTGACGCAACTGTTTATCTTAATCATTAACCTAAGTCATAATCTATAGGGCTCCTTGGTATAAACTCGTGTGTTCTAGCTGTACAGCACTCCTTGCTCTTATTTTCTATCTTCTGTAGCCTCTATTTTTTCAGAGGCAGAGTCAACAGTTTATCCTACTTTTGCTTATGTAAATTTTTCCACTCAACTAACCTCTATCATAATTCCTTACTATATTTATCAAAAACCTGCAGTCATCAAAATCCTATTGAAACTACCACTGTAATTGTAAAACAAATCATTTCTTCAGTTAAACAGCACAGCTTGGGAGGAAATCATCGTCACAATAACCCACAGGTAAAATGCCCAGTGGAACGAGATATTCTCAAGACCAAATTAAGCACTGTGAGAATCTCCCCATACCCATTTACACAATGCCAGAGACAAGAGAAAATGGCCACCACAAACATGCAAAGACATAGCATTAACAAGAAATGTTCCGAGACTGAGGCTCTTGGGGCCTTATCTATCTGAGATTCACACATCGGTTTAGTTTCCTTGTTGGCTGACTCCCTGAAACTTAACTTCCCCTTGCTGCTCTCTGACAGGGTCACTAGAAGGTTTCTTATTCATTTAATATTCATAAGACTAATGTTTGGTTAGATGGCCTTGGGAAGAACATCATCAGTTCAAGTGGCACTATATATATATACGTGTGTGTGTGTGTGTGTGTGTCTGCATATGAGTGTATGTAAGCATATTAGATGCCAAAGGAAACAAGAAAGTGAGGATGTAAGGGGAAAGCCACAAATTGTGAAAATATTTTTGTGGACCACAAAACTTACAGAAGTTTTATCCAGAATTATTATCCTTAACAATTAGTAAAACGAAAATAAAAACAACTTTGAAATATGGCCTTACACCTATTGGAAAAGTAAAAGTAATATCATCAACAACAAAACTGTAAACAAATGCTGGAGAGAAGGTAAAGGACTATCCTGATCGTCTGTTTATGAGATTTCAAAGTAATGTAATTCTCGAAATCAGTGCGCAGAATTGCCAAAAGCATAAAATTAATCTACCCCAAAGACGCAGCTATAGCACTCCTTCACATATGCCTAAATAATGCAAAACACCGCTTCACATATACTTGCTCAGCCATGTTGACTGGTGATCTTTTCACAATAGCTATGAAAATGAAACAATCAAAATCTACTTCAACTGATAAATAGATAATGAGATATAATACATATACACCAAGTATTACTATTCTATTTTCAATAAAAAATGAGATAACTAAATGGACAGGCAAATGGATAAAGATAGAGAGTATCATACCAAATGTGGTAACCTAGAATCAGAAAAGCAAATGTTACATGTTTTCTGTCATCTGTGGTTCTTAGCTCCAAATGTGTAAATACATATGCAGTTTAAAATAATTTCAAAAATTAGGACCACCTATTTAAAAAAAAATTCTAAAGCTCTTCCAACCAGGTACAAAAGATTTAGAGAACACTTAATAGACAAGGTGAAAAATGAAATTCTTTGTGATATATTATGATTATGTTTTAATCATAATATGTTATATGTTTTTAAAAACATATAATAAGGAAAGGAAATTGAAAGCTAAAATAAAGAAATGTCAAATAATTTAGTTCTAGTTTCACATAGAAACTTTCAAAACCAGAGGGTCTGAAAAGACATATTCCACTTCTGAAAGATCACTAATGTCAACCAGGGCTACTGTGCTAAACAAAAGTATCCACTGAAATTGAGGGAAAATTAAAACTTTTCTTAACAAAAACAGATTAAAGGAATTTATGGGCCCCTTGTCGTCTCTGTATAGGATAAGGAAAGGAATACTTAAATCTGAAGATTAGTATAAATCCCATGTACAAGATCACAGGAAGAAATCCACAATGTGAAAATAGGTATTGAATAGATGTAAGTACAAACCACAAGATTACAACAGTCAGCACACCCCTTTCACTAAAACTTGTAAATAGTAACAACACAATGACTGGTGTAGGAAGTCCTTTCTATGTGTTGCTTTCATTGGTTGAATAAAGTAATTGCCTTGGCCTTTTGATAGGGTGAAACTTAGATAGGCAGGGAAAAAAGAACTGAATGCCAGGAGAAAGATGGCAGGCAGAGAGAGCCACCATGAAGCTGCCAGGTCAGACATGCTGAATCTTTCCCGGAAAGCCACAACCTCGTGGTGACACACAGATTATTAGAAATAGGGTGAATCAAGATGTGAGAGTTAGCAAATAAGAGGCTAGAGCTAATGGGCCAGGAAGTAATTTAATTAATACAAATTCTGTATGATTATTTCAGGTGTAAGCTAGCCAGGTGGCAGGACGCAGCCTGTTCCTCCTACTACAGATTGGCTGTCCAATGTGGTAAACTGACTCCACGTAAAACCTGAGAGGGCTTAAAAAGGAATTCTAGACACAAATATAGAGTTCAGCACAGCTGGCAGCATGCCATAGCTCTTTTAAGAGAGAATTTCCTGACTCAGCAGCAGTACAAATAAAATAGCCGCATGGTTTTAAAATGGGGCTTCCTGGGCTGTGCCACCAGCTCAAACTCCGGCTATGAAGCATTTCAATGGCTTTTATGGGACCAGAAGTTTGTGCGCCTGCTCGAGATTGGGGAGAAAGTAGTCTGAGACCATGCCAATGGCTCTGCGCTCCCCACCTGGGCAGACAGCGGGATCAGACTTAGGCAGGCAGGAGAGCATGGCAGATTTCTGCCGCCATACAGAGAGATGTTTCCAGGCTGCACACTGCTCTGCGTGGATTTTGGCTGTAACTCAGACAGGTTGCACACTGACTGCTGTGCATGACAGATTTGGCTTTAACTCAGATAAAAAGAGTTTATCACACTCTTTCTCAGAGTTAAAGTGCTGAGTACGGCTCCTACCTGGCAGCCCCAGAGCTAGCAGAAATGGTATGTCCACCATTTTGAAACTGGAGAGAGGAGGAGCCAACATCTAGAGCAGCTGCAACCAATCAGCTTAGCATTTTAAAAGCTCTTCAAAACAGTAGAGAATTAAAGACAATGCAATAGGACAGATTCAGGCATAAAAGACCTCTAAATTGGTCACAGTGTTGGAATGGTGTACTTAGGCTTGGGAGAGAAAAGAAAAAGAGTATAGAGAGTCATGCAATAAAGTTAATGCTTTAAAAAAAAGGGTAAAGTCTTTAAAGAGACAGAATACAGATAATCATAGATTAAAGGAAGTAAAAAAAATAAGCCATGTAAAAATGGAAAATTCATAGAGAGTCTGGATTCTATATATTATTGTGTTTTCTTTGAATTTTTTGACTGTGAAGGAGCTGAGTACAGAGAGACATTTGATTTTGTGGGCTGCTAAACTAATCCAGCATGTATATCATAAATGTATCATGACTTCAGAATTTGGGTGTAAGGATATGATGCCTTGAAAAAGAGGTTCTTCTTTTGTTTTCACAGTAGATGAGAACCTGTGGATTCCTTCTAGACCAATATGGTATGTTAGACCATGCCATTGTGAAAGGTTACCGTGAAAACCTTCAGAAAATTGCTTCACTCAACTGGTGACTGAGATGAACCTAGCACATAGGATACACCATGAAAGTCCTGAATAACAGCACCGCAATTCAGCACGAAGCAGTTTTGTGCCCATATCCCAAATATTGTTTATAAATGTTCTTTTAATTTAAAGGGGGATAAGATATAGATATAAATAATTTACATGGCATAAATTTTGCTTTGTTGATATAAATTTAAGGTCAATTTTGTTGTATGTATATGTATTTCTGATCTTGATTAAGGTATTGTGATTGTGTAGTTCATTTAAAAAATGTAATGTATAATTAGGAAATAAAGGTTGTTTGTTGCAAGAGGCACGCGGTTAGCTTATACCCGAAATAATTACACGGAAACTGTATTCAATGAAATACTGCCTGGCCCATTAGGTCTAGCCTCTTATTGGCTAACTCTCATATATTTGTTTAACCCATTTCTAATAATCTGTGTGTCACCACGAGTTGTGGCTTACCGGGAAAGATTCAGTGTGTCTGACCTGGGAGCTTCATGGCGGTGGCTCTCTCTAACTCTGTCCCCTGCCCAGTATCCTGTTCTCTTTTCCCTGTCTATCTAAGTCCTGCCCTATCAAAAGGTCAAGGCAGTTTCTTTACTAACCAATAATAGCAACCCAAATACAAAAGGACCCTCCTACACCAATTCTCTCTGTACTTAGCTCCTTTACAGCCAAAAAATTCAAAGAAAACACAATAAAATACATAATCCAGACATTCTGTGAATTTTCCATTTTTATGTGACCCATTTAGAGGTCTTTTATGTCTGAATCTGTTCTACTGTGAATCTGTAATTCTTTACTATCCAGGAGCACTTCTTAAAATGCTAAGCAGTTCTTAAAAACTTAAGTTGCGCTTTGTAGGGGTTATAAGGTACTGCCTGTTTCCTGCCCAGTCTAAACCTTAACTGTGCTTTTATTATGATAATTACGATTCTGCCTGAGACTAGCACAGTTCAGCATTGGGGAGCCAGAGCGGCTCCTGCCTCAGCCATTTGGTGCCTCTGAGCCATGCATAGTTCCAGGCACACAGCAGTCTACATTGCCATCAAGCAAGCCATAGCACTTTAGTCAGAAATCCCATCCAAATAATAAGTCTCCAGTGGGATCCAGAGATGGTGCTGGCGGCATAGCCCAGAAAGCCAGCATTTTAAAACCTCCGCAGCTTGTTTCCTGTTGCAGCTGCTGGGTGAGGAAAATTTCTCTGCAGCACCCTGCTAGCAAACAGCAAAACTCTGTTAAACTCTGAATTCTTTTTGAAGCTCTCTCAGATTTTATGTGAAGTCAGTCAACCACCCATGTTGGGCGGCCAATCTGTTGCAAGAGGCATGTAGTCACATTCCCGGCGCAGGGCCCCTTGTTCTGTCCCTCCCGGCTCCCGGTGTGTACCCGAAATAATTACACAGAAACTGTATCCATTGAAATACTGCCTGGCCCATTAGGTCTAGCCTCTTATTGGCTAACTCTCATATATTTGTTTAACCCATTTCTAATAATCTGTGTGTCACCACGAGTTGTGGCTTACCGGGAAAGATTCAGTGTGTCTGACCTGGGAGATTCATGGCGGTGGCTCTCTCTAACTCTGTCCCCTGCCCAGTATCCTGTTCTCTTTTCCCTGTCTATCTAAGTCCTGCCCTATCAAAAGGCCAAAGCAGTTTCTTTATTAATCAATTAAAGCAACCCAAATACAGAAGGACCCTCCTACACCAGTTGTTAATGGATAATAATCGATAATAGTCAAGCTTGTAGTCATGTTGGTTAGATTTTATAGATATATAGAGATATATTACAGGTAAATAGGCATTCTTCATATCTTTCAAAGACTACAGAATATGGCATTTAAAGTTTTAATTACTTAGGGCTTTTCATGACAATGAGACACACCTGCACTTGGCAGCACCAATCTACTTCAAGAGGAAGATGGGCATCGATGAGTCTTCTTAGGGAGTTGGTTAACCATTTGGGCAAGAAACTGCTCTTGCCTGAGCTGTTGCATAAACTGGACATGAAGAACCCACAGAGAGAGCACTGCTGAACTTGCCTAAAGGTAAGATGATCCTTCAGGGTTCCTGATTCATGTCTGTGAGACATTCTGCATGATACAGAAGAAACTGTCTTTAAAATTTCCTGCTTTATGGAAAAGTCTGCTGGATACTATGGGCCTGTAGGCAGAAGATGGATGCCCCAATGGTACAAAATAACTTTGTGTGACTGTCCAGGAAGCGAGATGTCTCTGTCACGTCTAGAGTTTTGGAAGTTGCTTACTTCTCGTTTACTTATATCCTCTGGAGTCTTTGATGGAATTGAAGAATGGATAGTTATAATTATAGTTTTCCATTGTTATGATAAAAGATAAAATAGATCTAAATATGGTTAACTGTAGTTATTGCTTGATAACTGTTTTGTTATGTGTAATTTTACTATGTTAAAATGAAAGCCTTTCTTTTTTGTTTAAACAGAAAAGGGGAAATGGTGTAGGAGGTCCTTCTTTCTATGTGTTGCTTTCATTGGTTGAATAAAGAAACTGCCTTGGCCTTTTGATAGGGTGAAACTTAGATAGGCAGGGAAAAGAAAACTGAATACCAAGAGAAAGAATGCAGGCAGAGAGAGCCACCATGAAACTTACAGGTCAGACATGCTGAATCTTTCCTGGTAAGCCACAACCTCATGATGACATACAGATTATTAGAAATGGGTTGAATCAAGATGTGAGAGTTAGCCAATAAGGGGCTAGAGATAATGGGCCAGGCAGTAATTTAATTAATACAAATTCTGTGTGATTATTTTGGGTGTAAGCTAGCCAGGAGGCGGGATGCAGCACGTTCCCCCTACTACAAATGACTGCATAAAAACACAAAGCTAAGTAGTTGCATCAAACAAAATAATACAGATTGTTTTGTTTTGTTTTTGCTTCTAAAATTTCAATAAGGCTTGATCATGAGGAAAAACATACTCGGGGGAAAAAGTCCCAACAAAATAAAACAAAGAAACAAAGCATAGCTATCCTAACATCTGACAAGACAGACTTCAGTAGAAATATGGAAGATAACAGGAAAGGGACACTAGTAACCAGGATGGAATCTCAGGGAGTAGCAGTTATAAGAAGAAATGAAGCAGAAAACACACTAAAACCCTAAGGAACCACATTGCAGATCTCACTTCAAATCAATAAAAATCAACTTCTGTCCAGCTTTCACAGGCTTTCTCTAGCTTTCTTTCTTGTCTTCTGTTTGATTTTGCCAGAGATAATATAGACATTTAAATCCCTAATCTGTCTTCACAGAAGAAAAGCTCAGCCAGTAGGGATGACTTAAATTCATTGACTGGGAAGCTTGGCTCAGGGGCTTTATTCTTGACACAACTGCAATTCAATAAATGTTTACATGAAAAAGAAAAAAATTAAATATATATTTCACAAAACTGGAAAATCTGAAAGAAATGGATGAATGTATATATATATATGTGTGTATTATATAAAATATATACATTACCAAAATAAAGTTGATATGAAGCAAATAATTTAAGTGCGTATACAACCACCAATGAGATAGAAAAAATGATTAAAATCTGCCAAATGAAAACCAGCTCAAGTCCTAATTGATTCAGTGAAGAATTCTATTAGATATTCAAAAAGAACTATCATAAATATTCATTAAATTATTCTGTAAAACAGAAATGGAAGGAACACTTCTAAATACTTTAAGAATCCAAAAAAAAGCTATATAAAGACCCAACAAAGAGACGGAATAGAAACAGAGACAGATAGTGATAAGAAAATGAAAGAGAAAGAGACCAAGAGATCAAATTATAAGTCATTATAAGCCAGTATTTCTGGTGAACACAAACACAGAAATTCTCATTAAAATACTTGCAAGTTGAGTTCAAGAATATATCCAGATCATCAACCATCATAAAGACAACTTATCAAAAACTGAATGGCGGTACAATACATGCAAATCAAAAAAATTCAATAAAATGCATATATAGACATTTATAGACTTAAGGCAGAAGCAACATGAGCTTCTCATTAGATACAGTAGAGGTCTTAGGCAAAATCTAATATTCCTTCAAGATAAACATTCAAGTTAATCTAAGGATGGATGGGATTTATCTTGTATCTTGACTCAGTAAAGACAGTATTCAACAACATCATGCCAAATGGAGTAAATCTCAAACTATTTCACTACACTATAAGGATGTACACACTTTTTTTCTCAAGTTCAATACAATACTTCACATATTATTTCACAGAATAAGATAAGAGATGATAAAAGCTATATAAATGAGTAAAGTAGAAGTAAAATAATTCTTATTTACAGATAATATGATTCTATGTATCAAACACACTAAAGACTCTACCAATAAATGTCATAAACATGTTCATTAATAAAGCAGGAAAAAATTTTGTCTATCAAAAATATTAACTTTCTGATATAATAGCAACAATAACAGCAATAAAAAAATATAGTGAAACTATTCCACTCATAAAAACCTCAAAAAGTGTCTTGAGATGAATCAAAACCAAGAAAGGGAAAGACTCCTACAATAAAGCCTTTAAGATGCTGAATATATAAGTTGAAGAAGATAATAGAAGATGAAACACCCTCCTTTGTTTATAGAATAGTATTAGCAAAATCAGTTTATGAGCTCAGTGCTATTCCTGTCAAAATTACAAATCAATTCTCCACAAAAATTTTTAAAAATCTTAAAATTTAGAAGAAAACACAAAACCCCGGGATATTCAAAACAATCCTGAGCAATAAAACCACTACCACTAGGATCATTTCCCTTAACTCCAAGTTATACTGTAGTACCAAAACCAGCATGAAGCTGTCAGGAGAACATGCTCACTGACCATTTCAAAAGAATGGAACACACAGATATAAATTCATATCCATACAACCACCTTATTTTTGCAAAAGACGTAAAAAAAACATAGCTATTAAAGACAGCATCTTCAACAAATGAAGATAGTCAAACATAAAGCTGCCTATACCAGCTTGCACTCCCACCAGCACTACAGGAGTGTTCCCGTTATCCCACAACCGCTCCAACATGAGTTGTCATCAGTGTTTTTGATCTTGGCCATTCTTACAGGTGTAAGATGGAATTTCATTTTGATTTTCATTTCTCTGATGACTAAGCATGTTGAGCATTTCCTTAAATGTCTTTCAGTCATTTTAGATTTTTCTGTTGAGAGGTCTCTGTTTAGGTCTGTACTCCATTTTTTATTGAATTATTTCTTCTTTTGATGACCAATTTCTTGAGTTCTTTGTATATTTTGGAGATCAAACCTCTGTCTGATGTGGAGTTGGTGAAGATCTTTTCCCATTCTGTAGGTTGCCAATTTGTGTTGTTGACCATGTCCTTTGCTTTACAAACAGAAGCTTTTCAGTTTCAGGAGATCCCATTTATTAATTATTTCTCTCAGAGTCTATGCTTCTGGGGTAATATTTAGGAATTGGTCTCCTGTGTCAATGCGTTCAAGTGTACTTCCCCCTTTCTCTTCTATGAGGTTCAGTGTGGCTGACTTTATGTTGAGGTCTTTTATTCATTTGGACTTGAGTTTTGTGCATGGTGATAGATATGGTTTTATTTTCATTCTTTTATATGTTGATATCCAGTTATGCCAGAACCGTTTTTTAAATATGCTTTCATCTTTCCATTTTATAAGTTTTGCTTCTTTGTCAAAAAAATCAGGTGTTTGTAGGTGTATGGATTAATATCTGGGTCTTTGATTCTGTTCCAACAGTCCTCCTGTCTGTTTTTATGCCAGTACCAGAGTGTTTTCAGTACTATAGCTCTGTAGTAGAGTTTGAAGTCAAGGATTGTGATGCTTCCAGAAGTTCCTTTATTGTACAAGATTGTTTTGGCTATCCTGGATATTTTTGCTTTTCCATATGATGTTGACTACCGTTCTTTTGAGGTCTGTAAAGAATTTTGCTGGGATTTAATGGGTATTCCATTGAATCTGTAGATTGCTTTTGGTAAGATTGCTATTTTTACTATGTTAATTCTACCACCCAAGAGCATAAATGTGGTATATTTACACAATGGAGTACTACACAGCAGAAAAAATAATAGCATATTGAAGTTTGCAGGCAAATGTATGAATCTAGTAAACAACATATTGATTGAGGTAACCCAAACCCAGAAGGACAAATATTATATGTACTCACTTATAAGTGGCTTTTAGACATAAAGAAAAGAAAACTAGCCTACAAATCATAATCCCAGAGAACCTAGACAACAATGATCAACCTAAGAGAGACATACATAGATTTAATCTACATGGGAAGTAGAAAAAGACAAGATGTTCTGAGTAAATTGGGAGGATGGGGACCATGGGAGAGGGTTTAAGGGAAGGGGAGAGAAAGTTAGGGGAGCAGAGAGAAATGTATAGCTCAATAAAATCAATAAAAAAGCTATCTGTAGCTTCTTTTTTTTTAATTTTTAAGCTACCAGTTTCACAGCAAAACTCCCCGATCCTCTGATTCTTCTACTTTTCAGCTCTTTTCTCTGCAGTGTTCCCTTAGCTTTAGGTGTGGGAATTATATTGTAAAGTATCCATGGGAGGTCAGAAAATGAAAAGTTGAAATGATGTAATTATATAATAATCTCAAGAATTAAATGAAAAACATAATCCTTAAAATAAAAAAGGTACATGTGTAAAACTAATTTAGACCCTTATGTCTCACTCTGCAAAAGACTCAAAGTGCATAAAGGTCTTTTACATAAGGCCTAATACCATGTCTGATAGGGAATAAAGTAGAAAATATGCTTGAGCATATTTGTACAGGAATAAATTTTCCAAACAACACCATGGTAGGACATGCATTAAGACCAAAAACTGACAAAAGAAAATACATGAAACCAAAAATTTTTGTTAGCAGCAGAGCCTAACATAAAGGGAAATATTTATTAACTATAAATCTCAGAGAAGATTGGAATCTACAATATACAAAATTTAACTAATATCAACTAATCAAAAACTCAGCTGAAAACTGGGGCATGGAATAAAGCAGAGATTTCTCATATAGAGTTATACAAATAGCTGAGGAACTTTTTTTTGAATTTTTTAAAACAATATGTTTTTCTCTCATCCAACTCATCCCAAAAAAGTTTTCCATCCTGACCTCAGATTTCCCTCCCCCCACTTCTCCAAGTTCTCACTACTGACCTCCTCTTTTCCCTGGATCCACTACCCCTTTGTCTCCCTTCAGAAAAGAGCATGACTCCAAGAGACAACCAACAACTAAACACACACACAAACAGAGAATAATACCCAATAGGGAAAAAGAATCCCAAGAACAAGCAGAGTCAGAAAAAGGTAGCTCCCAATGTTAGGATCCCCATAAAAAACACCAAACTAACAGCTATAACATATAAAGCAAAGGACCTTGGCCAGACCTATGCAAGCTCCTTGCTGCTGCTTCAGACTCTGTGAGACCATATAATGAGCCCTGCTTAGTTGATTCAATGGAACAAGTTTTACTAGTATGTTCCATTCCCTCTGACTCCTACAATCTTTCCTTCCCCCATTTCTGTGGGTTCCCTGGAGTGTAAAGGGAGGGAACTGATGGTGACCTCCAACCATGACTATCTCTCTACATAATGTACCAGATCCCCATCTGCAGCTGGAGGAAGCCCATCAGGTCATGGCTGGATAAGGCACTACCTATGAGTACATCAGCATCTCATTTGGAATCATTTCATTAATATTTTTTATTTTTGGAAAATTGTGTTTGGTTCTTCTCAAGTGTCTGAGTTACACAGTCTCCAGTTCTTGGCCATCCAGGCAGTTTAGTGCATGACCTCTGTATTGGTCAAGGTTCTCTAGTATCTCAGAGCATATAGAATGAACACACACACACAAACATACAGATATGTGTATGTATATTCATATGTGTGTGAGAGAGGATTTATTGGAATGACTTACAGGTTGTGTCCAACCATGGTTAACTGAATGGAAAGTATATGAATCTAGCAATTGCTCAGTACCCAGTCAGGGAGTCTCAGCTGGTCTTCTGTATATGCTGGAGTCACTAAGAAGTAGGCCCCAGTGTCAAGAAGGAATGGATATGCTGGCAAGGTGAAGGCAAGAGAGCAAGAATGAATACACCCTTTTACTTCTTCCATTGTCTTTATATAGACTTGAAACAGGAGATGTGGTCAAGATTAAGGGTGTGCCTTTCTGCTTCAAGATCTGGAATAAAGGCCTATGTCTTCCTACTCCATCACCAGATCACAAGTTTGCCTTCCATTTCTGAATTGTAGATCATTCCAGATACAGTCAAGTGTTAAGGAAGAGCTGTCTCCATCTTGTGGAGTGAGCCTCAAGTTAAACCAAATATTGGTTGGCCACTTCCATAAGTTCTGTGCCACCCTTGCCCAAAATATCTCGCAGAAAAGACAGATTGTAGGTCTAGGGTTTTGTAGATGAGTTGGTGTTCAGGTTTTTCTTTCCATACCTTCTTGTGACAAAAGATTAGAAGGTAAGGGTAATGGTTCCCTGTAGTCATTGGCTCAAACACCCTATGTCCAATGAGATGTGTGGATGTTGTCCTTGGCAATGAGGAACCATTGTCTGTTTTCAGAGAGTAGCCTTCCTGGCATCAGCCTGGGTTGTTTAGGAATCTTCATGGGACTCTGTTGGCCAACAACTCAACTTCATGCAACATAGTTCCATCACTAAAAGCCTTGCCTGGAGAGAAAAGATGACGAGTTTACACTCCATATCCTCCATTATTAGGAGTCCTAACTAGAGTCATCCTCATAGATTCCAGGAAGTTTCCTCCTCACTAGACTTACACACACACACACACACACACACACACACACACACAAATACCCTTAATTCTAGCTGTCTCTCCCCATATTCCATCTCTCCATCCCTTACCTCCTATCCCTCCTGTACTTGGGCCAATCCACCCCCAGTTCAATCTTCAATAGCCTTAGCTGTCAGAGAAATGCATTTTAAAACTAAATTTCATTTTAGCCTAACTACTAAACTGATTTGGAGAACAGTGTAGCTGTTCCTCAAAACATCAAAAGTAGATTTAACACATGAAACAACTATACCACTCTTTGGCATATACTCAAATAACTACATCTTGCCACAGACATACTTGCATTCTCTATTCATAATAGCCACAAATTGGAAAAAGTCAGACGTCCATCAGCCAATAAATGTGATAATGTGTTGCATTGATACAATGGAATATATTTGTGTGTCAAGGAAAACATATTTTCATATCTATGGATAAGTGAGGGCAGCCAGATATAATTATCCAATTAAGTTAACTCAAAGCCAGAAGAACAGAAATTGAATTTTTTTCTCTTATATGTGGTTGCTAGATTTTAAGTTTTAGCGATGTATGTTTAATTTCAAATATCTATATATTTGAAGGCCACATAGGTAGGCCATAAGAGACCAGATGTGAGAAAAGTATCTTCCAAGGAAGGGGAAAATATAAACTTGTATTATGAAAGGACAAAAGTAAATATAGTAGGGATGTTAAGCAGTGTTGGTGAAATTGTGGAACTAGGGACTTGAGCAGCAACTAAGAACTCACATTTAGATCAGAAGGCTGCAGGCAGAGAGAGAACGGTGGTTTTGATAAGGTGACACATGACTTCTAACATAGCAATACCTACTAACTCCTTTGAAACAGCTTTATCAACTGGGGACTGTGTATTCAAATATAAACAAATGCTCTGTTTTTTATTGTTGAATGAGATTAATTCTCTTTCTCTCCCTTGTACCTCTCACTAACATTTTCATGAGACGTTTTTTAAACACTGTAAAGTTATCATCACACTATTTTAAATTTATTGCAAAATGTATTATGTGCTGATGCTATGGAAAATTTTCATTTAGTCATAGCTAATGTGTATTTTATTAATTTTTGCTTTTCTTCAACATAGACTATTCAGATTCTTTAGCTTACTTTTTAGTTTTTAACACTTTATTATATAAGCTAGATCTACATATTTTAATGAATATTGTTTCTCTCAAAGGTGATGCAATATTTATAAATGTTCAACTGCCATAACAATTATTTTTCTTACTTAGTTTCATCTATGTAGGAAAGTAAAAGTTAGCAACAAAAAAATGCTAGTTCTTGGTGTAGATGGGAAAAAAACCTGTGAAAATGAAAGGAGTGTTAATAACAAAGAAGAACAATATTAAAGAAAAAGTTTGCTCAGATTTCATTTTCTGAACAACTATGGCCTTTTCATACACTCTGCATTCAAAAATATGCGTAGATAGAGTAACTATAATACTTTTGCAATAATTTCAAGCAAACTGAATTATATATTGCAGATCTTTTAAATGTGTATTCCATCAATATTGGAAATCAAATATTTACCAAAATATTTACCATAGACAAACATTCAAAAAAGAATATGTGCCTTTTCAACTTCAGAGAACTTTCTGGAAATAATATACAGTGTGATAAAAATTGATTATGTAGAAAACAGTCTTTTCAGGGATGATTTAATTTTCAAGATAAAAACATATCATCAGACATATAAAAGGAGATGAGTGCACAAAGAAATGAAAACAATGAACAGAAAGAGAAATTACTTCTCCAGCACAGTGTTCAACTGCCTGGTTACTAGGAGTCTAGAGTTCTAAACCAGTTTTAATCCAGACATTGGGCATTTGGCAGGAATTTTATATATTCATGTTTTGGCACCAAGCGCATGATGACAGAACTGGATATACCAGGGACACGATCCGGTGTTATGCAGTTCAGAAGTTTCTTTTTTCTTCATTTTCCCTGGCATTCTTTACTTTGGCTCCATCAGTTTGCTTGAACACTTCCATGACAAGCCCCACTGTATGAGCAGATCAGATCTGTGCCATTTCTTTAACGTCTTTTAGAGAAAAGGATAATTCCACAACCTTGAGTCTACAGTGAGAACACCTTGCCTGTGTAGCTGAAACAATAAACAAATTCTCAGCTGGGGAAGAGAACATGTGGGCCAAATAAAGAGGAACTGTGGTATTTCTTCAGCAGCTAGACAACTGCTACACTCAGTAATATACATCTCCCCGCACAGTCTTTCTTCATAATGTGCTGAGCATGATAGTGAACATCCCTTGTACGTATGAGTGCCTAGCATTACTGTCTCATGTTGTTTTATTACCATAATAAACTTGTGAATCCTAGTAACTAACTCAGTAGGGTTCCTGTGGTGAATTCATTTTCATTACCTCCTTTGTTATCACAAACGTGATGCGGAAAGCTGCCCAGTCAGCAGTTCCTAGCTGCTTATTAATATTGCAGAGTGCAGAGATGCAGTTAAATGTTGAACAGATTTAATGAAACATTTTACTTATCATTACATTTGTGCTAACTATTAATAATAATTGACCCTCTGTACCTGTATGTCATTTTTTTAAAAAGACATTTGGATCGTTACAGAAGCAGAAACCTTATCAGCAGATAATCTCTGAAAATGGTAGCCTCACCAAGTGATATTAAGAAGTGGTTCAGATATGAGCAACAAGTGTATAGCTAGAAAATGCAAATTAAGATATGTAGGGGCCTTATTTAAATGTCATTAAAAAGAAATCAGCTTTGCAAAGTGTCAGGTAGCCAATGACAGTGTCTAAACTCTTAGAGGTAAAAGGCAGTGAAAATTATTTAAATTTAGTTACTGTTAAATTAGTGTGTATAATTGTATGTTAATGTAAATAACTTATCAAAAAACACTTCTGAAAGCCTTAGAATAGACAGAGTAACAAATATCATCAATTCTAATGATAAATATCTTTATTTCATCATAATATATTTACCTTTTTATTACATTTGGTCCTTTTCAAGGACAGCTGTGGCATAAAAATTTTGTGCCAAATAGTATGATGAGTCATTGGGTACCAAATAAGCAAATAATTGCCCTTCTCTAAATGTGTTTTCTGTTTTATTGACTTCGTAAAATTCTCACAAGTCAGGGATTTGGACTTCAAACAGAAAGTTGGAGTTTTAAACATAATCCACAAAATAATGCTATTGCCTTTTGGACTGAGAGCTGCCTCTGTGTGTGTGCTGTGTAGGTCTGTATAGGCATATTACTTTCAGGGATTTATTCCAAAGTTTGCTCATGTGAGGAGAGGAGGTCCCCACTGGGTATCATTTTATATTCTCCTTGTTATTTTTTGAGGAAGGTTTTCTCCCTGAACCTGCATCTCTCTAATTTCTGCCACAGTCCCTAGGATCTTCCTGTCTCTACCTAGCTTTGGATTATGTGTATACAACATGGGTCTTACATGGGTCTTGGAGATTCTAAATTCAGGTCCTATTTCTGGATCCAACAATCACTTTTGACCACAGAATAAACTACCTATCCACCACACATTTAATTTTAAGTCTTTAGCCGAGAAAGATATAGTTTTACTTTAAATTGGCAATCAAATATAGTGATAATAAACATATTTGTTGTCTGTGTCTTATAAAAATGTGCTAGAAATTACTCAAGGCTATACTTTTAATAAGACAAAGGAAGTGAATAAAAGTCCTATGTTCAAAGTAGTAAAAATATCAGATCTTCTCTCTGATTTGGATTTTTGAAAAACATAGGAAATATGTATGTGATTATCAATAGTAATAAATATTATAACTGAAAGGAGGATTTTTGTAATAGTGATAGAGTTGAGAACAACGGGTATTTGTTAGTATTTCTCACAAAAAGTCATAATACATGAGAGTACACTGCTCAGAATGTTAATCTGGTTGGCAAAGACTGAAGATCATTTCAGACAAAGAATATGCACAAACAATCACTGAGTGGTCTTTCAGCATCAACATGGTTGACTGAGTGGTTCAGAAAAAGGTTGCAAATATAGACAGAGGTAAACTTATCTATAATAATCTGTGATGGGTAAGCAATTTGAAAATTTGTTTAAACTACCTTGCAAGGCTATAAAAATATTTTGAGTACCTGGGAGATGATAAATTAATCATTATAAATGATTATAAATATAATGTCAGATGTGGTATGAAGATATAATAATGTGTGCAAGACATGATAGAATCAAACAGATCCAACTGAAAGCTACCATTAAAACCTAGGTGATTGATGATGATGGCTTAGACTAAGAATTCAAAATTGAGTCCTTGGGAACTATAATAATGAATTGAGGCTCTGAAGTTTTACAAGGTATAAGAAATCAGTAGTTCAAAATAGTTCTTATTTATGTATTCATTGTATAATTTATATCCTGTCTTATATTAGTATATATGCTTTAAAAAAATAAAGTCAAATAAAGATAAATATGAGGCCAATCACAAATATCAAGTCAAGAGGCAGAAGGTAAACATTGTAGGTAAGTACATGCAAATAATTGCTTATTAAATTTATGGAAAGTAGTAAAAGAGGCAAACACTTTCTTTTATTAAATAAAAATATTTTGCAAATTTAAATGGTTAAATCTATATCTCAGTTGAAATAAAATAATTCCTGATACTCTTACTTAATGGGAATTTCCTTCTGATACTGTTCATATGAAATATATATCTGGAAAAATGACCACCACAATAATGAATAGTTACTGTGAATAATTCTGCTTAGGTAGAGGCAAATTCTTTTTGAGAAGTAATTTTTGCCTTCTTTCAGCTGTTATTTCAAATGGTCATGGAATCTTAATGCAGCATTAATTCCCATTTTTAGTATGCCCTTAGTTCATAATAAATTTAAGGAAATGATCCAATATTGAGAGAAGGTCAAGAAAAAAGTTTGGGTAGAATCATTATTCCTAATGGTTTTCTCCAGATGGTGGTGAAGCATGGAGCTGTAGTGGAATAACTCAGTGCAAAGCTGTCTCTTAATCATGTACACACTGTCCTGACCATCACAAAGGAAATCTGCAGTGGGACATGGGATCAGACAGATGAGTTTGGATAAAGATTATGTTCTCAAGGTCCTGGGTTTTAGTATAGACTCTACACTCAGCAATGTTTTGAGTTCACTGATTCTCAGTTACCAGGTTATAAAATGCTGTTAAGATTCACTGAACATACACATTCGGGGAATTAAATGAGATGACGCATGAAAACCATCATTACAGCGCCTGGTGCATGATAAGAACCTAACACATCATGTGTATTCATTTTCCTTGTTTGAACAGAAGCTAAAGCTTATTTAATGTTGCTTTCAAAAATGTAATGCTTGCAAAAAAAAATATCCAGTAAAGTTGCTGATCTGGTGAAATTGGTTGGAAGTAAGACATTTATTTTACTACGGAGGTCCCAGGAGTAGGAATGAATTTTTAGATAGTGACATATAGAATACAGCCTATACACTGATCATTTTACTGATTTTATATACAAAGTCTCAGGAAAAAAAAAACACTCACTCTCTTAATGTCAATGCAGGAAAATCTGGCAAAGGAGTGTGGAGCAGGTAGTATACAGTTAGATGACTTTAAATTGGTAAGAAGCCTTCTACCTCCACATCCCAAGAGCTAGAATTACAAACAAATCTTCAGATAAGTATAAATTGTAATGATTGCGTCTCTATTATTCCTGCATAGAGATGATTGGAAAGGAAAATCTCCAAGGATATACTATCAAATATTGATTTAAATTTTTCATCATTTTTAAAAAACCAACAGAAAATTAACAACCATTCAAGAAACCAGCTTAATACAGAATGGGATAGGAACTAAACAATTACCCGAATCTTGAACATATTTGTTCAAAGCACATAACCTAGCAATGGTTTGAGTAATGTATTTAAGAGAATCGATTAGAAAAACTTTCTCCCCTCCTTGGATTAGAATTACATTGGACAAAGTGACTATGAAACTAAGCACTAAACCCTTGTTGCTATAATTTGGGGCATACTTGGTACCATTGTTGGCTCATATCCTGCATGGAAACTGCCATTGAAATGTAACAATAACTTGAGATATTTTGGAGAGAGCATAATTTAGTGGTATGATGAATTTTAAGATTTTATGTTGCAAAAGTAATTTGTTGTTGGCAGAAAGAATAAGACCTTTGGTAAATTAATTATTATGATATCCCATATGCTCTATCCAATCTAGGATCACAGACAAGAAAAATAAAAGGGCAGATGGAAGGAATCACAGTTTGTCAGAACATTATGGGTAAAGCCCTCCGAGAGTAGAAATCGAGCCATATGTTGATACACATTGACCTAATGTCCATATTTTGTTCATAGAAGAAGTTTCAATTAAGTATTCACGAGACTGAGATTTGAGCCAAGTGAACACCCAATATATTTGGTAAACATCATCAGATTATGACATATTATTCTCAATTCAAAGATCAGGAAATTAAGGTCACTTTAAGAATGAAACCTAAACTCCCTTCTTTCTGTGTTGAATGTCCTAGCATAATGCCCAACACTGCCAACATTTTGCTTGCACATTCTCATAGTGCCCTCTACTGCCATGCTAGAAAGTGTGGTGACAACATGTTGATTGACACCTGAGGAAGGTCTTTCATATGCTACTTCTGAAGTAAGCCCAGGAAAAATATTATAGGTTCACTTTTTGCACATCACTTTTTTAGAACTTTTATTTTAAATAAGTTCTACATTTCTTTTAAGTAATGTTATTCATTCTGTACCAGGTCAAGGAGATACTTTAAAGTACTTTAATGTGACACATATTAAAATGTTAATCAAAATGCATAACACTTTAAATAGTACTGAAATTGGTGCTATGTTAAAGTTAATGTTAACAAATTGTAAAGTTCATACTGTGGATTCTATACTCAAAAAAGCAATATTTCTGTCTATTAATGACTTACTGTTATCGCTATATAATCCACTAAATGCTGTTAGAATGATTTTAGTACTTGAGGAAGCATAGTTACAAATAATAAATTGAGGATTGTATTTTTAATTCAGCATTTTATGTCAACTGAGGATTATACAAAATTAGTTTGAAGATTTTTGAAATGATTTGAATGAAAAACGAATTTAAACGAAATCAATGAGGCAATTGGACTTGCCCTGACATTATGAAAACTATACTTTGCAACCTGAAATGGTAAACATAAGAAAATATAGAATGGTGGAGCAAAATATAGAAAATATAGAATGGTGGAGCAAAATATAGAAAATATAGAATGGTGGAGCAAAATATAGAAAATATAGAATGGTGGAGCAAAATTATACAGAAAGGACAATGAAGAAATTATTTTGCAAGACATAATGATTTTAAGTCTGTTTCTTTTAAAAGCACTTTATGTTAAATTAATATGAAATGGAGCTTAGGAGATAAAAAATGTAAAATTGGGTTAATAATTACATCCAGTGTTAGAAACCAATTTACACCACAAAAGAATAAAATATTATTTTGCTTTGAAATTTCTTCTATGTCAAAACACATTTTAATCCATACTGTTATAATAAATATAAATAAAAGTGATGTAACAGAGAAAATGTTATATTTCATAAATGTTTGTATTAATGCTACAAATGTATCAATGAATATTTAAGTTAAGAATAGAAAAAACACCGTAATTTGTTCTTGTTCCAAAACAGAAACAGTAAATCACCCAAACACATACCTTGTTCTGTTATATATTTTAAAGGTTATGTTTATACTACAAGCTGTGAATGAGATTAATGAGTTTTCTCAGCACAGTAAACCTCCTCCAAAGAAACAGAAGCTAAATTGCAATAAATCATGGGTTTATGTGCACGTATTTATGGGCTGGGAAAGATTTACAGTTCCTCAGCAGAAGAAACTATCCTGAAGTAAAAGTGAAAACTATTACTTCTGTACCAAAAAGGGAGATAAACTAGGGCATGCTAAAACCATGCATTTGCTGCACTTTAATGATAAAGTAATTTATTAAAAGTAATTATCATGTCTGTTTCATGCTCATACTTCACCCAAAGTGAAAAAAGCTAGTTCAATATGTTAGTTACCCTCACATGTCTATGTATGAAAACCAACTAAACTAGAACTGTGATTTTTTTGATATTTCTCTTAAAATGAGTACTACTTTTCTTACAAAATGTTTCTGTAATTTATTTTTATGTAATGACCATGTTTGTAATAATGTTATTGCAGGTTATCCAGTTTCACAGTCTGACCACAATAAATCTTTTATTACCATTTCAGCAAATAACTCAACTTTATATGGGTTCCTAAACATACTTATTCTTTAGTTTTTTTGGGGAAATGAGTCAAATATAATGACATCAAAAGCCAATTATTTAAAAAAAACATTTGTACAAAATCATGCAGATACACGAATCTTATAAATAAGTTTTATATTTGAATTATTGTCTTATTTTCTCTTCATTTTTTGTGTCTTGCAGAAAAATTAACTTGAATGAATGGCAGAAATTAAATACTAGCAATACTGGCCCTTTGTCAAATACCTAGAAAATGCACCTTCAACCACATCAATCAGTGAAGAATTCACTATTGTAATCTGTAGAGTGACCTTTCTAATTATCTTGAAAAGAAAAAGAATAAGCAAAAGTATTTAATACATGATTTCCTACTGAGAATATTATCCAAATATTCTAATGCAATGAAATATAGTAAAAAAGAAGTTAAAAAAAAGCAGTTGACTAAAGAGAGATTAGCAAAATTTACAAAGAAATTTTAATAAATGAAAATTATAAGGCTATGAAAGAAGTAATTTTGTTCCTAAAATTACACAGCAGCAAACTTGAGAACATATTGTAAGTTATGAAGGGATATATATATATATATATATATATATATATATATATATATATAATTTAAATGCCTGCTTTTATCTAACTTCTGAACTAAATCAAATTGATCAGAGATAAACCTAGAGTTTATTTTGTTCAAGGGATAAAACTGTTTTCTAAGATAAGGTTTCTCAACTAATTCCTCACAAGATGAACTTGACTAAAGAAAGTATTTTATTTTTAAAATAAAGATGTGCTAAACTTTTCTAAACCATTTTATTATGCCTTTAAAGTAATGTGTTAATTACAAAATGAGCAGTAAGTTTCATATTCTGGTAATTTAAAAATTCCAAATAACAACTATCAAATGAATCCTAGTTAACTATGAATCAAATTGTAAACATAAGAAATATTTATATTTAACCTAGAAAAATTATAATATTAACAACATTAATTAAACAGAATATTTTATATTTTCTTACATTGAATGTTGCTTTTTGACCAATATTTTGATTACAAATAAAGAATGTAATAACATTTCTGATTCCAAAACAAAGCACACTGATAACAGATAAACAATTTCTGATTTGAAAATTTATAGACACTATCCATGATCATATGACTAGATCCACACTGAAGATGAATGTGTGGTATGTTTTATGAGGAGCGGGCTGCATCCCAGTGTCTGGCTCCCGGCTGCATGGCTCCCGCCGCCTGGCTAGCTTAAGCCCCAAAATAACCACATGGAGATTGTATTACTTAAATTACTGCCTGGCCCATTATACCTAGCCTCTTCTTGGCCAACTCTCACTCTTGATCTAACCCATTTCTATTAATCCGTGCTCATCACAAGGTCGTGGCTTACCGCGAAAGCTTCTACCCAGCATCAGTCACAGACAGGAGAACCATGGCATGTGCCACACTACCTTCTTTCCCCCAGCATTCTGTTCTGTCTACTCCGCCTACCTGATTTCTGCCCTATCAAAAGGCCAAGGCAGTTTTCTTTATTCACCAATGAAAGCAACACAAATACAGAAAAACCTTCTATGCCAGTGAGTGGTACATGCTGTCATCAACCCATCTGAAACTGAGAGAATTTCTTTCATTGTATCATATTCTTTCACTTCTGGAAAGTAAAATTATGAATTGTGTTGTGTTTACCAATTTTCAGAACTGAGTTTTACTTTTATAGATTTTTATATTGATTAGATAGGAATTATGCCATTATAAAGATATAAAATGCTACAATTTTTAAATTTAAGCCAATCTATGTTCTATATGTGCCCTAAAATATCCTGTAAGGATCCTCCTCAAAGGAGACTTATTTCAGTAGCTCCTTTATGTATTTTATTAATTTGCTGTCAAGTTAAAATCGGGTTATTATTAAAAGTTAATTTCCAAAACTACATTTATATATACAAGAAGTAATAAATTTACTTCTGAATATCTTTATCAAAGAAAATTTACCCATAACAAGGGTGTGCCCATTGCAAACTTACACTCCCCTCATCTACTCATCGCAGAATTAATCATTGTTATGTAATATAAAAGAAATAAGAAGGTGGTTATGGCTGTTAATAAAGAGTTGGCAGAAATAATATAGTATTTCACAGACTTATGGTGCATGTAGATCTATATCATATCTAAATGTAGTTTAATTATAACATATTCAAATTGCAACAAATTATAATATTAATGAAGCAAATTGGATAATGGAAATATTTATTTTGTGTTCATTTTGAAACAAATATAAACCTTCCAACAAGTAATACACTAAACACAGTTAATTTTATTAACAGAATATATAACAATATAAAAGAAATAAAAATAAAAACTTAGGTGTGTTAGAACATAGAGCAATTGGAAATATGTCTCAACTTGTTTACTTATATAGGAAACATATAGATCAAACATGAGGAAATCATTGCACACACACACACTCACAGAACCTTTAAATAGTCACCAGAATCATCAAACTCATAAGAGTAAAAATCCCTGAGAATTTTTACATAAATTTTGACATAAATAAAATCAAACAAAAATAATATATAGTTTAATATTTTTAATTTGTTTGCCAGATAAATATAAAATAAATAATTGTCAAAAGTAAGCAGGGTGGATTGACAAGGCTGTTTTACAGATGAACTCATAGCAGTTGTGGATACCTATACAAGACCTGCACAAACGAGGTCAAGCCAGTGAAATTCCAAGCTAGATTGGTGAAGGAACTCCTGGCTCAACCTTAAGGAAGGAACTGTTGGCATTTCCTGGCTGGTGAAATAGATAGTCTCTTTTGGAGACATGGCTGCTAGTAAGTTGGTCATCCTCCAATGAATGGCCACAGACCCTTGCACATATGTGGTGCCCTAAACAGAATACTAGATTTATTAATGTCAATTTTAAAAGGAAACATGAATTTGGGGAGGAGACGGACTGGACAGTGGGTATTGATGAGAGGGTGGCCATGATGGATAAATGTGATCAAAGTATGCTTTGTATGTCTATAGAACTTTCAAAGAATGATCAAAAGTTTTATTAAAAACAAAACAGCTGACTAACAGAAAAATGAATATAATTATTTTCTTGTCACACATTAATAATGATGAGAAAAAATAAATGTGCATTCATACATTTTAAACCTTTCCACATAAAAATAAACTGAGAATGCATTTATCTTTGATGTTTAACATAATAGAAAAAAGATAGCAGATGGGCAAATCATCTGTATTCAAATCTATAAAATATTGGTAAAAGGATTCTCGAAAGGCTTAAGTAAGTAAAGACATAAACTACAATCACGAGCTCTTAGAAGGTCAATATTCTTAAAATGTCAGCTTCTTCATATTGATCCATAGCAACATAATCCTATACCTAACAAGGAATTTTTTACCATTTAGTAGTAAATTATAGTCATGTTATGAAATTCACAGGTCTATAAAGCTTAGAAAAAAGATATGAATGCAAGATCAAGTATGTCTAAAGCTTAAAAAGTTGTAATAGATAAACTTTACAGATTCAAGAAATATACTCACACATCAGTTTTCTTCCATAGTAAGAAAAATCATTGAAGAGATAGATGTTTTATTTTTTTCACACAACCAGAGGTAGGGGTAGGGGGGTGAAAAGGAGAGAGGGAGGGAGAAGGGAGAAGGGATGGACTGGGGAGAGCTTGGGGGAGTGAGAGGGTAGAGATGGAGGAAGGGTGGATATTGGAGAATGGAATAAGAGATCTACATTAAGGGAGTCATTTTAGGATTGGCAAGAGTCTTGGCTCTAGAGGGGATCACAGGTGTCCACGGGGATGTCCCCAGCTAGGTACTTGGGCAGCAGAGGAGAAGGTGCCTGATCTAACCTTTTCCCATAGTCACATTGATGAATATCTTGATCATCACCATAGAAATTTCATCCGATTGATAGAGATAGAGACAGAGACCCACATTCACATCAGAGTAATGGACTGAGCTCCGAAGGTCCAGTCGAAGAGCAGAAGGTGGGAGAAGATGAGCAAGGAAATCGGGACCGGGAGAGGCTGGTCCACCAACCCAGACAGTGTGCCTCATCTAATGGGAGCTCACCAAATCCAGCTGGACCAGGACTGAATGAGCATATGATCAAACCGGAATCTCTGAATGTGGCTGTCAATTGGGGCTGACTGAGAAGCCAATGATAATGGCACTGGGACCAATCTCTTCTGCATGTATTAGCTTTAGGGGAATCTAGTCTATATGGATGCACACCTTCCTAGGCCGGGATGGAGGGAGGAGGGCCTTGGGCTTCCCACAGGGCAGGGTACCCTGCCCCATCTTAAGGAAGCAAGGGGAGAGAGGAGGGTTAGTGGGGGACCGGGAGGGGACTGAGAGAAGGGGAGGAAGTGTAATTTTTTTGAATGAAAAATAAAAGAATATAAAAAAATTAATGAATATGGGGGAGTTAAAAATTATCTGACCACAAATAATTAATGGATAATAAATGTATAAAAAATGAAATTTTACTGAAATTAGCCATGTGCTTATTATTACTATTGGAGATATAAAAGGAGCATTGACAGTCTATAAAAAATTTGAGATATGGACTAGAAAGCTTGCTGAGCAAATAAAGGTGATTGATACATCAGCCTGGCAATGAGTTTGCTCTCCATCACCAACATAATACTAAAGAAATATAATAAACCCCACAAGGGTGTCTTCTTGATGTCCACACATATATATGCACATGCACAATAATAAAATGATGTATTTGAGAATGCTATACATTAGTACTGTGTTTACACAATTTTCACCACTCCTCCTCTTCTAAATTCTGTGCCCCTGAAGTTCCTCTTAAGTTCATGAGTTTAGTACTTATTTTTTTAGTTTATTTCATTTTAGATATTATTCTTACACACACACACTGACATACACAAATTACTAAACCCATTTAGTATTGTTCAGATATATTTCAGGCTTAAACTGATGAGTTGGAGTGATAACATATTAAGGTTCTCATCCCTAGAAAGAAGAATTCACCCTCTCTAAGAAGCCATGGCTTACTTTCAATTTTTTTTTTAATCTAGTAGAGGCTTGGGAAAACTTCCCATTTTTCACTGGTGAGTACACTGGTGTTTTCCTATGTAGCTCTTCCTCATGGTTTTGTAGATGTAGCATCCCCTTCATGTCTAGAAGGAGGCACCCTTGTCTGTCCTCTGCTTCTTATAGGTCTTCTAACACCTCTTTTGAAATGGTCCCTGAGCCTTAGGTTCAAGAGGTCCATTGTAATTGTAGCATTTATCACTAGGCACTATATAATCTCTTAGTCTCCGCATTTTTGAACTATTATAAATCTCTGTATGATGTAGGAATTCCCTCTGTATGTTATGAATATGCTTTACTACTATTGATTATTAAAGAAGTTGTTTCAACCAATGGCTTAGTAAAGACAGACGAGAAACCCAAACAGAGATATAGACAGAAATTAGCAAGAGTCAAAGAGATGCCATGTAGCTGCCAAGCGAGGACATGCCAGAACTTTACCTGGTAGGCAACAGCATCATGGATACAGATTAGTAGAAATGGGTTAATTCAAGGTGTAAGAGCTAGCTAGAAATGTGCCTGAATCATTGAACAAACAGTGTTGTAATTAATATAGTTTCTGTGTAATTATTTGGGTCTGAGAAGCTGGGAAATGAAAGAGCAGTCTCTGCCTACATCTGTAGTAGCTGTGAACTCTCCATAAAGAATCCAGTTGAAGATGAATGATTGAGAAGTACATTTATCCGTGGGTATAAGAATAAGTAATTGGAATGCATCTCAAAATTATGCTTGTTTAAGAAAGTGGCAGTTAAGTGGTTCTCCTGTAGCTCCTAGGTTTACAGTATGAGATATAAAGTTCCACATATATATTTACCTTTTGAATTTGACAGCTGTTAGCTACCCACAAGATAAAAGTGTTACTGTTGCATCTTTAGATATATCTTCCTGGCTTAGTCATTGTTGTGGCTCATAGTCTTTATATCTGTTGAGCAGACTGATTTCCTCCCTTGGCAGCTTGTGTAATGCCTTCAGATACTATGAGAGCTAGTCATCAGGGAAGAGGCTTCCAGGTTTGTTTCAGGTCCATCCATTCAAATCATGTACCTGAAGTGTGTGGTGTCCTCATCAATGGGAGAACACCTTCAAGTTCTGAAAGGCACCTACAGGCAATGACAATAGCTTAAGTCATTTTCAGCATCTCTTGGATACACAATGACTGAAACTCAGAAAGAGCAGATACCCATGTGTAACAGAGTATTTGTTAGACACTCTATTTGGAAACATCATCCAGTGTTCCATAAATCCATATATAATATGGTATAATTATTTTATATAACATTTATATACTGTATGAGAAAGGAGTATGCATGAGTAACATGAAGGGGGAGGCAATAAAGCTCAAGGGTATGTCTGAGGCATGTGATTCCTTTGGTTTGAGAAGACACAGTCATCAAGTTGAAGAAGAGTAGTCAAAACCTTACAAATTATAGTGGGGAAATCTTACTATATGGGCATGATTATTTTTTAAAAGGTATATCCTTATGTGATGTTATTTATAGACCTGCATCTACCCAAAGGATAAAATAGTTTAGAACCTCACAGCTACAATTTATATAACACATTGTCTTTAACTGTATCTCTTATTTACAACTAAGAATTCATGCCATAGATCTTTTTTTTTGGCATGACTCTGTCATTGAATAGTTGTGCATATACTTTAGGCTTCATTCACATGACTGTTTCCTTTTTTAAGACCAGAATGACATGATTACAATTTATTGACATTATTTCTGAAAATGCATTATTTCTGAGGAGTAATTTATAGGAAAAATTTAAAACAGCAAACTTTTTTTAGTTAAGTATTAATCATTCTTTTTTGTTTGATAAGAAGTAGCCATAGTCCTGTTTAGAGAAATAATTTAGACCAAACTTCCTTGCTGATAGGTACAAATAGCACATATCACAAGAGAACATGTTATGGGCTGTAAACAGCTTCAAGAAAATCAATTGCTAAAGTAAATTTTCATTTTAAGCTTTGAACATGATGCATGACCTTTGAACACAGTGTATAATCGTTAAGATATTTGATCTTTATATTTTCTGCCTCTTACAGGACTGTCTACTTCAAATATTTCCATCTGCGTTCCATCAGTAAGCCCAGAACTCTGGAAAAAGCAAGCAATGTTGTAGAAATTTTTCAGGTTTGAGAGAGCTGCTGTTTTGGATTTAGGTATTTCTACTACTGTGAGTCACTACATATTCTTTAAATATCAGGATGTGCACTCAAGGTAGTTCAGACTTATCATTTAGTATATCATAGCACACTGTTAAACTTTTAGATCTGCACACATTGATTTATGAAAAACCATGGTAGATTTTCTGGACAATTTATTTTCTTAACTTGTAGCTTGACAAAGCTTTACAGTTAAGCATATTTTCTATTGTTTCCAAATGAATACTAACAGTGACAATTACAATCATTGTGTACATTTGTTCAAATCTTTCAATGTGAAATACTAGAAATACTAGTTCAGTCATGGTTTTGAATATGATAAGTACATTTGCTTGCATATATCAGTATGAATATATATTGAGTTCCACAAATGTCATACTATTTCAGCAAATGAATACTTATATTAAAGACTTCATACACTAGTGCTGAAATTATGTCAGTTTACATCATATAAGAAGAACTTCCAAAGACATCCAATAAATATGGAAAATAGGAACATATTTATAAAATGGCTGTAATATTCCTTGTGCTTTGAGGAAGAACAATACTGTGTAATTTCAAGTCTGAAACACCTTTCTATATACTAAGGACTTGTTAATTTGATGCACTTGGTAATGTATATTATACTATTTCTAGAATGGAATTTTTGTTTTAGTAATTCTTATTTGAGTAATGAACATGACTACACTACACAAGAATATCTATTAATCTTTGCTTTAATTAGAGTAAAACATATATATTGTATTGATTTACTCTATAGGGCATTTGTACTTGATTGTAATATCCAACATTATGTATCTGGTGCAGGAGAATTGTCTGTATTCTGTCAATCATGATTTAAATAAATGCTGATTGTCCGTTAGCCAGGATGTATAGGTGGGACAACCAGACAGTAAGTAGAGGCTGAGCAAGGAGACCAGGAGAATGCTGGGAAGGAGGAAGCCCATTCCTCCTCACTCCTGTCCAGACAACCGAAGAAGCAGCTTGTGACCTGCCCCGCTGAAAAAGGTACTGAGTCATGTGGCTAACATAGATAAGGATAATGGGTTAATATAAGCTACAAGAGCTAATAAGAAGCCTGAGCTAATGGGCCAATCAGTTTATAACCTAATGTAGATTCTCTGCGTGATTTTCTTTGGGAACTAAATGGCTGGGGGGACCAAGCGGGACATAAACCCCAACAAGCCGGCCCTGATGTTACATGTGTCAGTTCAACACAATGTTCTCCACTTTTGCTTATTAAATAAAAAAATAACCAACCAAAGGGCTACATGCTGATCATTAAGTAGTTAATCACTTCAAATGTTGCAAGCAAGAAACTTAAGTCAAGGTTAAAAAGTGATATCTAATATATAAATCTCAAGTTTGGTAAATATATTGGAAGAGTAATAAGTTACAGTTTTAATTGTGGTCCAGAAAATCAGCAGAAGAGATCAATAAGCAGAATAATCTGTAACTGCAAAATAATTCCAAATTAATTGCTTGACAGATGTTTGGAAGTTCCCACTTAACCATAATTTTTGTTTGTTTACTTTTTCTAAGCACATTTGACTTTTATTAAAAAATTATTTTATTATATTCATTTATGTGTATGTGTGTTCTCACATATACAAACACACATGAATACAAATATTCATGAGAACAGAGATATTAAATCATCTTAATGTTATAGTTAGACACTTGTGAGCTGCAGAGCATGGGTTCCATGAACTCGGCCTGTATCCTCTGCAAAAACAGTATAGAATCTTGACCAATGAGTCATTAAAGTCCTTCCTGGACACAATTTTAAAAAGACTTTGGGTTAGGTGGAGGTGGAGGGGTTAAAAACACTTAAATCTTATTGAGGACCTAAATTCCATCGCAGCACAGACAAGTCAGTTTACACCTCTGTAAATCCAATTCCTGAGGATCTTTTGACATCTTTTGAATCCAAAGAGACCACATGCACATACATTCAGGCAGGCAAAACAGTAACATACATGAAAATATAAATTAATGAAATCCATTTCAAAATTGTATAAAGACTATCCATATATGCATACGTTTGGTTAGCATATAATAAAATGATTTCAGAAAATATTCATTCTTTTGTTCTAGTACAATTCTCCTTTGTTGGGCATGTCAAAGAAGAAAATCAGATTCCTCATTCCTTAGTCTGCCAGTAGATTTTATTTTATTTATGGGAGCAAAATTTATCTGACCTCCTTCCTAAGTTACAAATGGCTGTGCATGAACTGTCCATTTATTAAGTCTAGTTACAGTCTAATAGTTAGCACCTCTGCTCTTCTCAACTATCTGACTTTCCAGTGGGGAAATATCAGAAAAACAATTCAGTTAGTGCATGCCTACTAATCTTTGAAATCTCAAATTCAATCCCTGAACCACAATAAAGATAGAAGAGTACTGACTTAAGTTGTCCTCTGGTCTCCCTCTGTGCACTGGTACAGTCATGATCACATACATACCACATATATACACATACACAAACACAGACACACATAACACACATGTATGTATGTGCATATATATACATACATATATACATATATATCAAAAGTACACACATACAAAGTATATGTATGATCGATAGTAGATAGACAGACAGACAGACAGACAGGAAGACAGATAGATAGATACATAGAAGATAGAGAGATCACAGATAAAGAGATAGATACAAAGTGTACATATATATATCAAGAGAGAAAGACTATATATATATATATTAGTGATATATTATAACACAAAATTAGTATAACCCAGTTGCATTGAGTTTATAGTATAGTTTCATAGTAACATTCAAAGAATTGCCAAAAGGAGTCAATTTAAGATAGGCGTAGTGTCCAACATGCCAATTCAGGACGTTGAATTTGTCTGATCATGTCACACTGCTTCAATGTAGCCCATTTGCTCTGTTCCTCTTGGCCTTAATTTTACAATGATGCTCTTTTTGAGTTTGCTGCTCTCTTCAGCTGTAAGGAGAACCATGATAATAGCATTATAGTACAGCTTGTTTTTCTTTGAGGTAGTTTCCCAAGTCTTACTTTGTTGTCTCCCCAGTCACAGTGCCAGGACTCTCAAAAATAGTTACAGATTTTACATATTCACATGGCCATAGATACCTTTCAGTATTGACTTCTTCACTTCTAAAACTTTGCACTGACTTGGACCTTAGGATAAACATTGGCCTCCTTATTAACTTTTGAAAATAAGTGAAAAAACTTTTAAGAAGCACCTTGTAGGCCATTCTCCTTTCCATTTTCAAAATAAGAAATTTAAATTTGGTTTATGATGGAGGAAACTGAGTCTTTGGCTTAACTCAAGGTATTATGCCAAAATGCTTACATGCATGACTGATTGAGTTAATTCTGCTCACTTGTCTCAAATCAAATATTTGAAGGTCAAGCTTTCTGCTATGATGACCTGGGTTATTAATATCATGGAACATGTAAATATATTTGATAAAACTGATAGTGATTTGATGTAGGAAGCTGCTTGTTCATTTCTGGCTGCCCAGAATCCCAAAATAATCACACAAAAAATCATATTATTTAAATCACTGCTTGGCCCATTAGCTCTAGCTTCTTATTGGCTAACTCTTTCATATTAATTTAACCCATTTCTATTAATCTTTGTATGGCCATGTGGCTGTGGTTTACCGGGTAAAGTTCTAGAGTCTGTCTACGTAGGGGCTACATGGCTTCTCACTAATTCCTCCACCTTTCAACCAGCATTCAATTTAGTTTCCCCATCTAACTCTATTCCTTGTGCAGGCACAAGACAGTTTCCTTGTTAACCAATGGTATTCACAGCATACAGAGGGGAATTCCACAACATATTCCTTTTTCTATTTAAATAAAAAGGAAGGTTTTAATTTTAACATAGTAAAATTACATATAATAAAACAAGTATCAAGTAAGAATTATGGTTACTATATATACTTTATATTTTATCATAGCTAAAGAAGACTAGAAGTATAACTATATATTCTTGCTCCAAGAAAGACTCCAGAAGGATATAATATTACTTAAGATAACAGGAAGTGCTTGTTGAAAGGAGAGGGATGCTTGTTCATTCTGGCCACCCAGAACTGAAATAACCACACAGCAATCTTATTAATTAAATCACTGCTTTGCTGATTAGTTCTAGTTTCTAATTGGCTAATTTTACATCTTAATTTAACCCATTTTTATTAATCTGTGTATTGCCATGTGTCAGTGGCTTACCAGGTAAAATTTCCAGTATCTGTCTCCGGCTGATTCATGGCATCTCTCTGACTCTGCCTCCTTTCTCCCAGCATGCCATTTAGTTTTCTCTGCTTACCTAAGTTCTGCCCTATCAACAGTCCCAAAACAGTTTCTTTATTAACCAGTGGAAGCAACACAAAGACATAAGGACCTCCTACACATTTTTACCTTTTCTGTTTAAAGAAAAAGGAAGGCTTTAATTTTAACATAGTAAAATTAATATAACAAAAAAACATAATTAAGAATTACAGTTACAATATTTAGATCTACTTTGTCTTTTATAATAACTAAGGAAAAATATAACTATAGTTTTTTTTAAACTCTATCAAAGAGTCCAGAAGGTAATATTATATCCTTCTGTGATCTTTGATGGAGTTGAAGAATTGATAGTTATATTTTTTCTTCTGATAAAGTAGATATAAATGTTGTGACTATAATTCTTGCTTGATACCCATTTTGTTATATGTAATTTTGCTATGTTAAAGATAAAGTCTTCCTTTTTATTTAAACAGAAAAGGGAAGGTGATATGGGATTCCCCTCTTTATGCTGTGAATACCGTTGGTTAATAAAAAAATCTGGCTTGGCCTGAGAGGGTAGAACAGAGATAGGCAGGGAAAACTGAACGGAATGCTGGGAGAAAGAAGGGTGGAGTCAGGGAGAAGCCATGTAGCCCCTACGTAGACAGACTCTAGAACTTTACCTGGTAAGCCACAGCCTCATGGTGATACACAGCTTAATAGAAATGGGGTAAATTAATATGAAAGAGTTAGCCAATAAGAAGCTAGAGATAATGGGCCAAGCAGTGATTTAATTAATACAGTTTCTGTATGGTAATTTTTGGGACAGAGCTGCTGGGTGGTTGAGAAAAGAACGAGCATCTTTCTACAATAATAATTATTGTTATCTCATTTATTTTTTACTAAACAATTTTAATCATAAAATATAATAATATGGCATATATAATAAAGGAGTCCATATGCATGAGTACACAACTTTAACTAAGCACAAAAATATTTATCTAATTCAGATAATCATCAACTGAGAAAAAGAGAAATTAATATAATAAAAATTGAGAGTATGTTTCCTTGATACCTTGAGGGAAGAGGATGAATAAATTGACTAAACGAACAATTTTCAGTCCTCAAGATCAGGTTTGCATTAGTTTCCTGTAACCCTGCAAAGTTAAGAGGTTGTATAGGTTTCTTTCTATGATAGCACTCACATTAAAGAGGAGATTTAAAATCTACTATATCTCCCATTATCTTTTTTAGAGCTTTGAAATGACATGGAATCAAAATAACTATAACACAAAATTATATTTCAAAAATGTTATATAGAGATATATGTCAAAAATTCATAGTGTTAAGAAAGACTTTACCTTTTATTTCTTTTCCTTTCAACTGAATTTAAAACACCATAGATTGTAATGTATTGTGTTCAGAATTGATTTCCTAACAAATTCCTGTAGTAAAGCTGCACTATATTATTTCTGAGGTATATAAGTTTGTGCTATAGAAATAAAGCCAGAAGTTAGGTAGATAACAGACAGTAGGTAGATAGATATTAATATATAGAAGGATGAATGATCTATATTTTAGTCATGGTAAAATTTCTTCAATTATATTATATATAATATAATATAAATTTGAAATAAATGTGTGTATTAAATGTATTCATCATCATTTCTCCTGTTAAATCCAGAGATACAATACTTACATTGATAGCTGTTCATTTATTCATTTATTTTTAGTGAAATTGTAAGCTATTAATGGGTTATAACCACAGAAGAGTATTATGATTTTTGATTTTGAAAAAATACAAAATATTTCAAGATGACTTCTTCAAAAGGACAGTAAGGACTGATAAAACTGAGAATAAAATAAATGGGACTCTCAGCCACATGCTGAAAGGATCTTCTATGAAGATAAACTGAGGCCAACAAAGACCAAAAGATAAAGTACAAATTGGAAAAAGTCAGATATTCATCAATAAATGGATAATGATAAAGTGTTGCATTTATAAAATGGCATATATACAGCAGAAATTTGGTGACAAACAATAGAGAGTCATTAAATGTTTCAATTTTCCTAAGTGAAATGCTTTTGTATGCAGGCAGAGATTTGTAAGAGCTAACAGTCTTCTATAGTATGTGCAGATATTTAATGAAATGCAATGAGCTAAAAAAAAAAAAACTAAATGAACAAGAAAATTGAGAAGGAAAGTTTTTGTTCTTTTTATGTAACATTATTTAATGAACATATCTCCATGATTCAAATGACACATTTTAATTTGAAGTAAAATATATAGTCTTATATAAACCATAAATTATATTCAACAGAAAAATGAAAAGTGCCAGATTTCTTTGTATATATCTTTTTATCTTTTTCTATGCTTATGTTATCTGTGTGATCTTATACTGCATTCATTCTAAACAAGCTCCATTCTAAAGCATATATATTGATTACTGATATTTTGCCACCAAACATTACCTACAGTTTCAATGCTCTATTATAAATCTGGGCTGTAGTAATGGAGAAAAATTGAATCAAGTTACTCAGAAAATTTTGCCATGAGTTTATGTTTTCTCATAATAAATATAGTAGATGATGATAATTAGTACATCTTTCTAATTGAACAAACTAAGGAGTAGTAGGAAACTGTGTCATAGTACATAAGAAAATAGAACCCTCATCGATGAATACTATTCTGATATTTTGTCAAACTATCTCAATGTTTTCACAAATATAAACTTTCTAAACTGCATACTTATTAATAATATATGAATTAACTGTGTGTTTTCATTACTTTGGGTTTAAAATGTTTCACAAATTCTAAAAAAGCATAAAACATAAAAAATTCTATTTTATATAAGATATAATTAAATACTCTGATGTTTTCTTTCACAAAAAATACAACAAAAATTTATTATATATTTGTACTTTGTGACTTTCAATATAAGTATTCACTGTTATTAAAATAATGATAAAAACCCTTGAAATCTTTATGATATCTTATGGATAAAACATTCCAAATACTTTGTCACAGACATTGAAAAAAACCATAGTAAGTTAGTGTTATCTGTGGTCACTGTACTGTGCAACAGTACCCAAGAACTTCCTAGTTTTGTCTTTCAGTAACTTAATATGCACACATACCATCTATAATAGATAAGAAATGGAGGTAGGCTTTATATTGCACCCTCACTTTCTCTGTTTCTAATATGACACTGAAGTCTTACAGAAACCTTCTATTCTTGTCTATGTTTCAACTGGGTATAATTATCATTCCATTTTTCAAGCCTTCCCTTGTGCCTTTAGCCAGTCAGTAATTTTCCTATTTCTACTCACATGAAAGGAAATAATTAACTGTTATTCACTGACCTTCTATATAGAATTACAATATTGTGAAAAAAGTTGAATTATATAGCACCAATAAGATTGGCTGATGAAAAGATTAGGTAGTATGGCCTTGGTGGAAGAGGTGTGTTCTTATTGGAGCAATTTTGTCAGTGGGGGTGGGTTTTGAAAACAAAGATTTCAAAAGTCCATGGTAGGTTCAATGTCTTTCTCCTTTTGCTGTCTGTATATTAAAGGTAGAATTCTCATCTCCTTCTCCAGCATCATGTCTGATGCATGTTTTGCATGTTTCCATGCACCCTTCCATGATGAGAATGAACCAAACATCTGAAACTACAGACAAGTCCCAATTAACTGTTTTTTTATGAGCATTGCCATGATAATGGTGACAATATAACACTGACTAAGACACCCAACAAGGCAGTATAAGATATAGATACCCCTATACATTCCCATTATATATATATTTTGATTTGGCTATCTATTCCTGGTCATGGAACCTGGCCTTAAAGGTAGTTTGGATACCAAGTGAGACTTTGTCAGGGAAATCTGTTTTTTCATTTGTGAATAGATATCAGTTGTTGACATTTTAGCTAGAACAATAAGACAGCTAAAGAAGATAAACTACAAATATGTTGACTGAGCTTTATGTCCTGCCCAATCCTGCAGCCATTAAGTCCCAGAGAAATACACAGATGTCTACACTAATCATAAAATGGTTGGCCTTTTAGCTCAGGCTTCTTATTAATACATACATCCTACATTAACCCATAATTCTTGTCTGTGTTAGCCATGTGGTTTGGTACATTTTATCAGTGAGGCATTCTCATCTTGTTTCTTTTGCATCTGGGTGATGACTGCATATTGAGACTTTCCTCTTCCCAGAATTCTCTAGTTCTTGTCACCCTGTCTTTACTTCCTGCCTGGTCACCCTGCCTATATTTTCTCTTTAGCTACTGGCCAATCAGTGTTTTAGTAACTTAATACAGGTGATAGGGTACAAGACCACTGTCCCAATGCACTTCCCCATTTTTATTCAAAATAAGAACTCTGAATCTAATATCCTTTGTTTAGCTTTTTATCTAGACCATTATCTATAACAACTTGTAACCAACACTCTAAAGCCATAATCCATTGTTTTTGGAATGTTGGTGTAGTTTTCTAGGCTGCTTCCTGCTGATTGGGGGTACTGATAATCATATGGAAACCTAAAGAAAATTTAAAATTATGGTCAAGTCCTGACTGGAATATTCTGTGAGGCTTGATCATCTCTGCCAGCAGTCTTGAGGCTATTCTGGATGTAGAACTCAGACATCTGGGCCATTCACTCCTATCAGAGATTTCTCAGGGGGTCTTCGTTGATCAAACCTGACTTTTTTAACCCAGAATGAATCCACTGCCTTTCATTTCCTGTGGAAACAAAAGCAAAGCCTCTTCTCCAAAGTAACATATCTTTTGACTTAAATTTTCAAGTCAAATCATTTTCAAAATGTATCAGTTGGATTAATCCAGCAGCATTTATAATCAAATGTCTTTTAGCAGCTGTTGATCAAACAATTCAAAGACAACACAATAGCATACAGTGTCCACATTCTCTGTTTATTTTCCATCTTTACATGGCTTTATTTTAAACTCTCTTTTATTTTTATATTTAATTTGGCTTTTGGAGACAGGGTTTCTCTGTGTATTTTTGGCTGTCCTAGAACTCACTCCATAGATCAGGCTGTCCTTGAACTCACAAAAATTTGCATGCCTCTGCCTCCCAAGTGCTAGGATTAAAGTTATGTGCCACCATACCCAACTTTTCTCTCTCTCTTTTAAGGACTTTATCCTTTTTCTGTTCTCTCCCAAGCCTACATATATTTTTAAACACACTGTAAACCATTTAGAGGGTTTTTTTTTATCTGAATCTCTCTTTACTGTATATCTCTCTATTTCTGACCACATGAGTCTTTAATTTGCTATTGATATGGCTAAGATTAAAGCCATGGCTCTGACAGCTGGATCCACCCCATTTCTTAGCTTTCTGAGAGTCTAGTTTAATGACAAAGGTACTGGTGGGAGTCATGTTTATTGCTACAACTCTATGGAATTTCAAGGTCCCTGCCACCACCAATAAGCATACTGTCAGCTTTTCATAAATGCTATTTAAGTGCTTTGTGGCAGAGCCTCTTAAAAAGGCTGCAAGTTATTTGCAGCTAAAGTTGAGCCTGGAAGCCTTTCTTAAATGAGATGTGGTTGCCTCTAGCAAACAGAGCTCACCTGAGAAAATGCTGCTACCAAGAAGCCATGCTTAACTCTGTGTGTTTTTTTTTTTTTTTGTCTAGAATTCCTTTTCAAACATGTTGGTGTCATTTGTTTACTGAGGTTTCTGTCCTTCCCAGTCCCAAAGAACACACAGAGGCCTATATTAATCATAAACTGGTTGGCCTAATAGGCTCAGGCTTCTTAATAACTTTTACATCCTCCATTAACCCATAATTCTTGTCTGTGTCAGCCACATGGCTTGGTACCTTTCTCATCTTGCTTCCTCTGTGTCTGGGTGATGACTACAAGCTGAGTCTTTTCTCTTCCCAGAATTCTTCCTTTCTCATTGTCCTGCCTGATCATGCCTCCTATATTTCCTGCTTGCCTACTAGCCAATCAGCATTTTATTAATACAATACAAGTGATAGGGTAAAAGACCAGTGTTCCACAGCAGAAATAGCCAGTGAATATATCAAATATATTTATTTGCAGGTTATTTGATGGTATACCCTGATAGTGCAGGAATTATGAACAATTAACAAACAGCACTTCATGAAACTGAAAAGCTTCTGCATAGCAAAGAAAAGCATCATTTGGACAAGACAGCAGGCTACAGACTTGTTAAAGTCTTTTAACACAACTTCTAAAGGGATAATATCTAAAATATATAAAGAACTAAAATCTGAATGTCAGAAAACAAACAGCCCAATTAAAAAACGGGAAGTCAATCTAAACACTATTCTCAAAGAGAAAACATAGGTGGCTATACATGTAGGTGGCTGTATGCATAAGTGACTATCAGCATGTAAATAAATGTTTATCCCTTTGGGGAAATGCAGGAAAATGCAAATCAAACTATTCTTAAAATTTATATTACAAAACCCAGAATCCCAATATTAGTAAAACAAATGACATTTCACCCAGACTAGTATACAGAGTAGGATAACACTAATCCATTGCTGGTGGGAGTTCAAACTTGTACAGTCACTAGAATTTCAGAAAGTTGTCTCCTCAGGAAGCTGGGAATAGATTCACCTCAAGATTTAACTCTACTGCTTTTAGATATTTACCCAAAGTATTCTTCATCTACAGCAAAACACTTGTTTCAAGTGTGCCATTAAATTTCTAATATGAGATCTCTTTAATATATGGATAAACTTTAACCAATGGTGTTAAAATAGACAAGAGAAAGTATCAAAGAAAAAAATAAAGAAAATTTTACAATAGTATTCTAATTAGAAGGAGCCAATATGATGACATTAATGATAGCTGCTAGAACAATTAAACAGAAATTCTAGATTATTTTAAAGAATATAAAATATTCTATAGAATATCTTTATATTCTTGTTAATTAAGAAACATTATCAGTCTCAGTATCTCAGTGTGCCTGAACTAATGGGAGCACACCAATCCAGCTGGACTGGGACTGAATGAGCATATGATCAAACCAGACTCTCTGAATGTGGCGGCGAAAGTTGGCAGATGGAGAACCCACAAACAATGACACCAGGACCTATCTCTTCTGCATGTATTATCTTTTTGAGAACCGAGTCTTTTTGAATGCACTCCTTCCTAGGC
>PVIU01011307.1:0-38778 GCA_004026605.1 Ondatra zibethicus
TTTTTTTTCATCTGAATCTATCTTTACTGTATATCTCTCTTTTACTGACCTTGATTTTTTAATTTGCTAAACTATATGGCTAGGATTAAAATCATGGCTTTGACAGCTGGATCCTCCCAATTCCTTAGATTTCTGAGTGTCTAGCTTCATGGTGGAGGTACTGGTAGGAGCCATGTTTATTGCCATAACTCTATGGAGTTTGAAGGTCCCTGCCACCAATAAGGAGTATGCTGTTGTCTATTCATCAGCACCATTTAAATGTTTGGTGGTTGGGCCTCTTAAAGAAACTGCAAGGTTTTTGCAGGAAAGCTAAGTCAGGAAGCCTCTCTTAAATGGGATGTGCTTTCCTCTAGCAAACAGAGGCCATATGAGAAAATGTTGCTGTAGGTGGAGGCTGCTTGTTTGTTTTCTGGCTTCCCAGGCTTGCAATAAGCACACAGAAACTGCATTAATTAAAACACTGCTTGTCCTATTTTCTTATGCATGTTTCTATCTAGCTCTTATGTCTTAAATTAACCAATTTCTATTAATCTGTGTTTCACCATGTGGTTGTGGTCTACTAGTAAGTTTCCATCTGGCATCCAGCATCTGATTCCTGTGGTGTCTACATGGTTTCTCACTGACTTCACCTACTATCTCCTCCTCTATCTGCTTAGAATTCCCACCTTGCCCTATTCTGTGCTGTAATAGGGCCAAAGCAGATTCTTTATTATGTAATGGTATTCACAGTATACAGAATGAATCCTACATCACCTCTCATTTTCTGTCTAAATAAAAAGGAAGGTTTTGACTTTAACATAGCAAGATTCTATACAATAAAACAGTTATCAAGCAAGAATTATTGGTACACTATTTATATCTACTTTATCTTTTATCATAACTAAGGAAACTATGACTATAACTACCCATACTTTAACTCCATCAAAGACTCAAGAAAGATAATTTTACCTAAATAAACAAGAAGTGCATTGTAAGCAACTTCCAAAACTCTGAAATTGATAGTGACATCTTGCTGCCTGGACAGTCACCTAAAGTACTTCTGTAACATTGGGGCACCAATCTTCACCCTACATGCCCATAGTTTCTGGCAGACTTCTCCATGAAGTAGGGAATTTCAAAAACAGATCTGCCTATAATGCCAGTTTGTCAGTCACTTTCTTCTGTATCCTGCAGAATGTCTAGCAGACTCATGAAGCAGGAACCCTGAAGGACTGTCTCATCTTTAGGCAACTTAAGCAGTCATTTTTCTGTGAGTTCTGCATGTCCAGTTTATACAGCATGCCATCAAGCAGTCCAGGAAAGAGCAATTTCTTGTCCAAATGGCTAGCAAACTCCATAAGCAGCCTCTTCAATTCCCATCTTCCTCTTGAAGTAATTGGTGTTGCCAGGAGCAGATGAGTCTCATTGTCATGAAAAGTCCTAAATTCTTAAAAGCATTTTAAATATAGTATTCTGTAAATCTTTGAAACTGTTGAAGAATAACTAACCATCTGAAATATATCTCTGTACATCTAGAAAACCTAACTAACATGACTACAAGCTTGACTATAATACATGGCTAAATATTAACCTGTATTTTTAACTATACATTTCATTTTCAAATGAGCTGCACAAACACAATACCTTAATTGAGAGTAGAAATACACACACACACACACACACACACACACACACACACACATACATACATATATCACAAAAATTGACCTTAAATTTGTATCAATAGACCAAGATCCACACCAATGCAAAGTATTTATCTCTGTATCATGCTGCTACCAAGAAGCCATGTTTTTTTAATTGATTTTTATTGAGCGCTACATTTTTCTCTGCTCCCCTCCCTGCCTCTCCCATCCCCTCCAACTCTCCCCCAAGGTCCCCATGCTCCCAATTTACTAAGGAGATCTTGTCTTTTCCTACTTCCCATGTAGATTAGATCTATGTATGTCTCTCTTAGTGTCCACTCTGGTTTCTCTTCAGATCACGTAAATCTTTCAACTTTTACTAAGAAGCCATGCTTAACATTGTTGTTTTTGTGTCTAGAATTACTTCCCATGTTCTCTCACTTTGTATGTGGATGTAGTTGCCCACATTGTGGCTGAAAGAGTTCCAAAGCAGCAGACTCTTCTTTTTCAGAATATATTTAGGAGGTGGGTTGTTCATAATGGTATCAAAGGCCATTTCCTTTGGGCTCACAATTTCTAATCTTCTTTGATAAAATTTTTGACTTTCCATGTACAAGTGACAAATATTCCACTAAGAACTCCATATAAGAAAGGAAAAAACATGTTCAGAATTTGAAGGGATATGGGAGAAATAATTAACAGAAAATGATATAATTTTTATAAAGGAACATTCTTAGTAAAGGAAGAGTAATGATTATAAAGGTTCAGGTGTAAGTATTACAATGATACAGATTTGCAATGTGGGAAGCCGACGGGAAATACTAAAGCTCATTGAGTTATTGGAGAGTGAGATCATTCAGAACTCTGCAGTACAGAGGGAGACTGGGATGTTTGTGAGCTCAATCTAAATTGAGTCAAGCTTAGCAATTGTCTGTAATTTGTTTGAGAGACTCTTTATCACATATTCTTTGAAATTGGATTTAGTATTAAGATTAACTATACATAATGGATTTTTGATAGGACCTGCAGGATAATTGGTTGACAGAATAATTCTATGATATCAGTGATCAACTGGGATCAGAATTTTCTTTTTAGGAACAAATTGAAACCAGTGCTACATCTACACATATTTAATGTCTCAATGTAAGTTGAAATTCTTCAATAATGCTGGAACCTCTGATTTGTAAGGAAAATTAACTTTAAAGACTCCACATCTCATTCAAATATTGGTTCCCTGGAAATGAATGTATTATGCAAGATTCTCAGTTTTATTTCAGACACCCTTGAAGCAACATTCTTATTTTTAAAGCTCAAATTTACTGAATTTAAATAGTTTTAATCCCAAGAAACAAAATGCTGCTTTTTCTTTTTATATCTGGTGTTATTCAGCTGATATTATTGATATTACATGTGTAGATTCATTTTCATATTAGGCACTATTAGTCAGTATGCATGAATACAAGCAAGCCAGTGACTAAACTCCACAGATTCACTGCTCTCATTGTATCCAATGCAGCCTTGGTGCTTTTCTTTGTAATATCTCCTAGGGAAGGACTTTGCTGTCATCCAACAATCTAAGTACTTGAGGCAAATTATTTTGTCGGAAGTGGAACAAAAAGTTTATGCAGTTGCTGTTAAACTCAAGCTTTCACACACTGTCAAAGTTCAACAAATATGCCTTTTCTCAGTAAGCAACACTACTGAAAACTTCAGTTGTGTGTGTGTGTGTGTGTGTGTGTGTGTGTATTTACCGAGAAGAGGAGTACCTAGTGAAAATTAAAAATAATAACAAACAAACAACAAGCACCTCACAAGATATTATCTTTTGTGTCTTCTAGGTTTGGATAGGTTTACTGGATGTGGATATATTCACAAAGAGAAACAGTGTTGGGTGGTGTTACAATATTACAAATGATAGAGATCGATACATTACAGTAGAAACTAAAGGTGTTGGAGCATGAAGTAATGAGAAGTCAGCAACAACTTCTAAAAAATTAGAGAGTCAGAAAATAGCCTGAACATAGAAACCAAAAAGGGGAACATAAATGAGTTATTAGCATTGCAGGTGATATAGGACTCAAGCATTTGGGGAAAAGGGGGGTCGGGAACAGATACCTGATGCTTTAGGGAACCAACTGTGGGCAACTGCTAATTTTGAAAGATTGTATTTGACATTTTCCCTGAAGTTAGTCTGTATATTTTAAATGTTCAAACTCTAGAATAAAAATATGTGTTATCTTGGACAATAAAATATGAGTGCAGGTTAAAATTTCCCTTCCAAGAATATGTGGTAGAGTCAGTGGATTTCCTTGTTTGTTTGCTTAGGAAGTCTGCAACAATTCTGAAAACAAAATATCTGTGGTATGATGCAGACTCTGTAGGTCTGACAATGTAGTTACTGGCACATTTTTCTTATCAAAGTGTAAACTAGAAATAAACTCTCTCAGTTCAAGCCACTGCGATATTTAGGGTGTTGATAACCGGCATATACCCTTCTGAATGAGACTGAAACTGAGTTGCGGTATAGGTACCTGGTGCATCAGAAAACTCCATCTTGTATGTTATAATCAAGGACAGGAAGGGAAGGATTCTATCTTGGATCCTGAAAAAAAAACTTACGTTATACAAAGCAAAACTTTTAATAAAATATTCTCAGGGACAATTTGGAAAGTAGAGGAACTTTTTCATATTTCGTACCATTAAGGAAAAGAGGAAAACAAAAGAAACAAACTCTTTTGAAATCCCCATAAGCTCAAAGACCTCAAACTAATTCCCTAGTGTCATTGTTCTTAGAAACATCAGTTTTGCAGATCCAGGCAAAATTTCTGCAATATGGTGCAAGTAGATGCGACAGAAAAATGACCACTTCCTTTGCTAAATTCTAAAATCCTCAGTACTAAAATAAACACTGGAATGTGTAGTGTTGTTGTTGTAAGTGTGCAGTTACTTAGTGTGTAGTATATTTTCTCCCTAAAGGTGGGAATAAGAATTAAAGAAATGACTCTCCAAATGATTATCAGGTTTGGTATCTGTTTTTCTTCTCTTTTACATTTTCATTTTTCTTCTTTTGTCACCACTAGAAATTAAAAAAAAAGAATGAACACCTCTTTATGTATACAGCTCTGGAGCCCTATTAATCCCAGAAATAACATCCCCTTCAACATTTTCTGTTCCTTTTCTTCCCATATTTTTTTTATTACAGCTGAACTTATTCACAATTATGTGACTTGTTATTCTGCTTCCTAAAACTCCCCTCTAGATAATTTCTTCGTTATTCTCCAGTAGATTATTCTTCATTTTTTAGTGTTTTCTCCTTTCTCAGATCCCTAGAAATTGAACACTAGTTTGTTATCTTTCTTTTTTATTATTTAATTGAAATTTTACATGCCAGTCCTAGTTCAACTCCCTCCCCTCCTCCTGCTCTCTCCCCCTTCCTCCTCACCCTGCCCCCAACCACTCCTCAGAGAGGGTAAGGCTTCTCATGAGTAGTCAACAAAGTCTAGTGCATCAATTTGACCAAGGCCCTCCCCATTATATCTAGGCTGAGCAAGGCATCCCTCCAAGGAGAATGGACTCCAAAAAGACAGTTCAAGCCCTAGGGATATATCTCAGCATTACAACTGTCATTTACATTCAGATGGCCTAGTTTGATTCTCTGCTGTTGCTGTCTCCCCCACTTCCCCATGTACTACTGGATGAAGGTTCCATGATGATAATTAAGGTAGTCATTGAGTTGATTGCAGGGAAGGCCAGTTCAGGCACCTTCTCCACTATTGCTTAGGGTCTTAGCTGGAGTCTTCTTTGTAAATTCTTGGAAATTTCCCTAGTGTGCTGTTCCTTGCTAGCCCTATAATGGCTCCCTCAATCAAGTGCTTCTAAGACAGCTAGTTCTCAACCAACCTGTGGATCAAGGCTCCTATTAAGGTCTAGAGGTCCTTTCACAGAGTTACATATCAGACATCTGGCACAGCAAATATTCGCATTACAATTCATAGGAGTAGAAAATTTACAATTATGAAGTAGCAATGAGAATAATTTTATGGTTGGATTTCATTACAACATGAGGAAATGTAATAAAGTGTTGAGGACCACGGAGTATTTCATTTGTATCTTTATGAAACAAAAAAGATGTAATGTAAAATGAAATTTAACAAGTAAATTAAAATTAAAAACAAAGAAAAAGGATATCTTTTTATTCAGTACTTTATTTACATTAGTTGTTTTTTCCTTGAACCTCTACCTGCCCTTACTTGATAAGCAAATATAGTGCTTTTTTCTGGTTAAAACGTTGTTCTAACCAATACCTGTGCAGAACTGTTTCCTGCGCACAGATTGTGGTCTTCTCAGGTATCCTCATCTGACAATTACATGCTTTTTCTTGTTTTACCCTCAGTAACTAAAACTTTTGTTTCTTTTCAAACAATCAATATCCAAAAAGCTCTTAGTATGTGTGTGTCTGTCTGTCTGTCTCTCTCTTTCTCTCTCTATCATCTATCTCTCTGTCTATCTATCTGTCCGTCTCTCTGTTCATCTATGCTTTTCTAACAAAATTAAAGTTTTGAGCCATTGCCCATAATAAGTCCTTTTTTATTTTCTTTTCCTTTTTTTTTTTTTACACTTCAGGTAGGTGGTTTCTAGAAGGACCATCTCTCATATCGACAGCAAGTTTGTTGACATGTTTCCAGGCAGAGAAAGAGGTAAAATGATTTACATGCAAGTTTATCCAATTCTTTATCCATTTTCAACTTTTGCTAGTGAGTTTGAATTGCTAGCATTTGTATTAAAACATATATCCAATTTTTATTCTAACCCAAGGAAGGGCTCTATTATTTGGTATAAAAGGCATTTTTTTCACTCTTTGTTCTAGATTCAGTCGAAACCCTTTTTAGTATTCAGTTCTGTTCTAAGGCAAAAACGATGCATACACAGATAGCAGGTGCTCCTCAAATCATTTGTGTTTAGTTGTTAAGAAAAAATTCAGAAGCATGATGTTAATTCTAAGTGTGACCCATTGTTAATTCAAGAGGCATGTGGTTCATATGTTGGCGCTTTCCATTACATAAGAATTCAACTCTTCCTTGATAGGAATCCAAGAATTTATAAATATCATGGTAGCAATTTCAGATCCTTCACAATTTAGTTATTCAACAGTGTATCTTAGTTTCATTTTACTAATAAAACTTTCCAAATCTTTCAATGGTGCTATATCTTAATTGTAAAAAGTTTTCTTTATTTGTGTGTGGTGTGGTTGTGTGTATGAATGCAGGTGCACATGTGTAGAGGTACAACTGACATCATACAAAGATCAAAGAAGGTCATCAGATCCCTCTGAGTTATCTTACGGGGGACTTGCCCAATACCTAGATGACGGTGTGGATGCGGGGATCCTCATGATTGTGCAGCTAGCACCTTTAAATGCTCAGTCATTTCTCCAGTCCCTTAATTTTTTCATAAATGTTTTTGATAGAAATCAAATTTAGCTTGCTAGCATTTTTAATTTTGATTTAAGTAATTTAAAAAAAGCATAAAACTAGTAAGATAAAACTACTCTGGACTAAATTACTATTTGCACTAATGGTTTTTGGGTAGATGGCAGAGAAATAATTCAAGAAAGAATGTTGATGTGATAAAGAAATTCACACATGTGACATTTTCTTACTTGACAAAGTCACAATTCCTTTTTCCATAATCTGTTTCCTTCTGAGCTCAAACAGGCAAGACCTTGTGTGCTTCTGCTCCACTGTATTCCATGCACCTTGTACACCATCTGCCCTGTTCTAGCTATTTTGAATGTGTGGACATGCACATGAGTTACTCTAGAATTTTTAAAAAGCCTTCTGATAAAGTGTGCAGCCTGAGCATCAGTTCTGCATGGTTCAAGTTTCCTTACTCTGTACAGTGATGACTTTGACCTCAAGATAGCATTTTATTTCCAGTTATACATTCAACAAACTATTATGATCTTAGATACTTAAAACCTGTAGCCTTCCTTTCCACAGGATATATGTTACAACTTTATTTTGGCTTATAGATATATTCTTGTTCTCTCACCTTTTCCCTACACCTACTGGAGGAAGTCCAACTGTTGCTTCCTTAGACATTCCTGTTCTAATGTTTCACATCTGTTTCTCATTCATCCACTGTACTCTGTATAGCAAATCCATAAGTACAACCAAGTCTTAAAAATTGTTGCTTGACCTCCCACAGATCTCCAAAATTTAGCTTGCCTTCCTGATCTTTATTATTCCAAATCTCATTAACCACAGAATGAGTCACCCAATTTCTCATCCAGATTCCTGACTTCTCTTTGCCCTCTACTGTCCTGTCATACACAGCTGGTAAATTCATCATTTATTTCTGTCCCCCATTGCCACTTTCCTTTATGTCTAACAATCATGGCTTCCTGAGCAACATGCAGTTTTTTCTTCTCCTTGTCTTGCACATTTGTGGTATAGAATTTACAAAACACAAATCTGATCTTGGCATTCCCTGACTTGATTCAAAGACTTATACACAAATACAAATGCAGTAAATGCCTAAACCCACTCATTACCTCTTTCATCTTTCATATCCTGAAAACATTTCATGAGGGCTCTTTCTAAAGAGGCATTTCCTTACCTTTCCAGGTTTTTCTCTCACTACTTGCAACACATCCTGCAATGCCTTATCATGTAACCTTTACCTAGGTTTCCTTATCTAGCTGGTGCTTCTTCACTGGGAAGGATTTGTGTTTGAGACCACTCACAGAGTCTCACTCCCTGAAAAACTTGCCCAGCTTTGGAAGCCTAGCACAAATACTGCTGACATAAGCTTTCATTGGAAATTATAGTACTGACTTATATACTTGCAAAATGCATCAGTATTACTTATTGCTTACTAATCTTTGTGAATGAAGTATGCCTTTATTGTGCATGCTTTATATTGTCAACATCTATTGGAGAATATGGAATCCCGGGGCAGTTTAAGTATTTAGAATCACATATTTAGTAGAAGACATCTTTATAAAACTGAAAGCTTGTACATTTTTATGAAGTTATTTAGAGAAACCTAAATATTGAATGCAAAATAGTTAACCATATAAATATAAACATTTAGGTTTTGAGAGGTAGAGTGTTAAATGTCAAGAAATTCATACTAAACATTCTATTTGGGCCACAAGTGAAGAATACACTGTGAGTTCCCAGGTGTAACTCTAACTGCGGGAAGTGCAGTAGTCCAAGAGGAATTGTGCATCTGTCGAAAGACCTGAAATAACAATTTTAAATTTTGTGTATAATTAAAAACAGGGTCAAAGACTTCTTGGGTCCCATATACATTTAGGAAATATTTTACACAAGCCATTTGTGTGTTTGTGTGTGCCTAGAAAAATTTAAAGTAAACTTACACAACATTATGTAGTGGATCCAGGACAGCCAATATGGCATTCTTGGGTATCAGCCACAAACATTACCAATGAAATATCAATCAGAAATAAATTCAACTGAAAAACATATTGTCTTCTACAAATATAAAGGATACTATTTGCTTTTAGTTCAACTATGCATGATTATGTTAACACCTTAAAGTGAACATTAAAAATAAATATAAGCACATTATTTTTAAAAGGATTGTTTATATTTGTTAAAAGAACTGGGTCTACCTATAAAGAACAGGATATTTCTCTTTTATTTAAGCATAATGTTGGCTTCTAAAATGATTAAGGGCAGCTGCCATACAAATAGGCAAAAGGCTGCCATTACTTTTGGTTAATGTTGACTTGTTTATGTTTGTGCTGGATTATATGTGGGTTTTGTTTTTTTCACTTGTTGTAGCCAAAAATTTTTTGGAGGATACTGAGGGATCTAAATGAAATCACATAATCTTTCTCCTGTTCCTTTATTTAGAGACATAGTCTGGCCGTAAAATCTTGATCTTCCTTCTTTAACATCTAAAATGCTGGAATCATAGGTATGAGTCACCCCTTCAGTCTACTCTGATCATTCTCAGCAAATAAGATAGACTATTCAATATGAAATTATATTATCTGCCTAGAGGTGTTTTTATCTGCCATTCTTCTTTAGAAGTTAAAGTGTATGATGTCAAAAGGAGAAATCTCACAAATGAGTCCAACCTCTACAAGTGCAATGCATCTTATATATATCAAGGTGTAAGTTCCTCAGCAAAGGGATGTTGTGGGACTTCATTCAGCCAAAAGCTTTTCGGGGACCAGCCCATTAGGGAGTGGTTTGAGGTACTATGTATGGACTGAGAAGCACAGACAGAAAGCATGTCCGGTAGCTCTGATGGTAGGTAGTCTGAGTTTTGTTCTCAGCTTCTAGCACTCAGAGAGCTGCGAACAAAGAGACCTTGATTGCTTTTATTTTTGTTTGTTTTGTTTTTCATTGAGAACTTTGACTTAAGAATTTACTTCATCATTCTTGTAAATTGCTGCAAGGTATAAACTGTTCTGCACAGTTGTAAGTGCTTATCATTCACCACCAGCAAAACTCACTATATTTGACTAAAATAGGATGTGTGCCTCTGAATACACGCAATACAATTGATGCCTCCAAATACATTCAAAATAATAAATAAAATTAGGTACTTGGCTAATCCTTTAAAAGATTTCAGAATGTATAATTGTGTGTGTATATTAGATATGTCTTAGTCATAATTTATTTAACTTGATATTTCTATCAACATCCCTTAACAAATTGTAGTCATTAATATTTATTTTTTTTAATTTTATTTTCTTATTTTGTGAATTATAAAATATTACAACATTTCTTCCTTCTTTTTTCTCCATCCTAACATTGTCATATATCTTTCTTTGATCTCTTTGAAATTTATAGCCTTTATTTTTTATTAGTTGTTTGATCATACATATATGTATGTTTTCTCTTGTATACATATACGTACCTTTATATATATTCATAAATTCATAAACAGAATCTGCACGGAAGTATGTTATTTGAATTTTATTTATCTTTTATTTTTTCTTTCCATGCTTTATCCTTTTAGTTCATAGTTCTCTCTCTGTTTATTTTCTTTTTATTCTTTCCCCCCATTTTTGTCTACCTTTCTCCTTTTATATATTGCAACTCTCATCTCTTTACCAACTGTATTTTAGAAAAATTAATTTCTTTGGTGGGCATGACACTTGCTTCCTTCGTTGCTCAAGCTAATTTCTCATGACACTTATATTTATGTCTTGACAATTTGCTTATTCCCTTTTGCAATATGTTCTTATTTCCTATATCTTAGCTTTTTCCTGTTTTCCTGCAGTCCAAATTCACCCTTTTCCTTTCTGTGGCAGAGAGGCAGACTCAGATAGGTAGATTTTCAAAAAGAGACTGATTGATGGATATAAACATGATTTGTATTTTGTTCCCTCTATAGCCATAGACAAGTATCTTGAACTGTCATCTTTAGAGATTATTGCCAGGGTGGAGGCAATGATTGTGAAGCATCAACTTGGTAGACATCCCTCTACATCATGATGCTCTCACCTTTATTTCTGCCCTAGTGAGACTGCTGTATTCACTAGTGTTTTCTCAAAACATCTTTTCCTCTTGCTCTGGTTCTTATATTTTTTCTGTTTTCCCTTCTACTCCATTTCTCAGTTCCAAATTTGATCCTTTCTATCTTATTTTGTTTGCTTTGTAAAGACTTTTGGGGGGTGGCTAGGGTGTGACAAATTTTGCTGGCATAACTGGGTGTTGGCATGTAAAACAATGCAAATAGTCTCATATCCATCACCATGCACAAAACTAAGATCTAAGTGGATCAAAGACCTCAACATAATTCAGTTACACTGAACCTGGTAGAAGAGAATATGTGATGTAGCCATGAGTGAATTGTTACAAGAGACCACTTCCTGAATAGAACACAGTAGCACAGACACTGAGATTGACAATAAATGGGATGCCATGAAACTGACAAGCTTATTTAAGGCAAAAAACACTGTCAATAAGACAAAATGGAAGCCTACAGAATAGGAAAAGATCTTCAACAATCCCCCATCTGACAGAGGACTGATCTCCAAAACATATAAAGAACTCAAGAAAATAGACTTCAAAATATCAAGTAATCCAATTTAAAAATGGAGTACAGATCTCAACAAAATTTTCAACAGAAGAATTTCAAATGACCAAGATACACTTAAAGAATTGTTCAAAATCTTTAACTATCAGGGAAATGCAAATCAAAATTACTCTGAGATACCATCTTATACCTGTCTGAATGACAAAAATAAAAATCACTAATGACAGCTTACCCTGCAGAGGATGTGGAGTAAGGGGAACACTCTTCTATCTCTGGCTGGAGTGTAAACTTATACAGCCTTTTTGGAAATAAGCATGGTGGTTTCTCAGAAAATTGGAAATCAATCTACCTCAATACCCAATTATACCATTCTTGGGTATATGCCAAAAAAATGCTCAATCATATCACAAAGATACTTGCTCAACTATGTTCATAACAGCATTATTCAAAATAGCCAGAACATGGAAACAACCTAGATGTTCCTCAACTGAAGAATAGATACATGATGGTGTATTATGCAACCATAAAAAACTCACAAAACTAGCAGGCAAATGGATGGAACTACAAAAAATCATTCTGAGTGAGGTAACCCAGACCCAGAAAGACAAATATGGTATGTGCTCACTTATAAGTAGATATTAGCTGCAAAGTAAATGATAACTGTTCTATATTCCACAGCCTTAGAGAGGCTCGGTAACAAGAAGGGTCCAAAGAGAGACTCAGGTATTTCCCTGGGAAGGGGAAATAGATGATTTCTCCTGAGTAAACGGGGAGTGCACATGGCGGGGGTGGGAACATAAGGGATCAGGCTTGGTGGGTTGGGGGCAAATGGAGGGGAGAGTAATGGAAGATATTTCCTGAATGAGGGGGCATATTTCAGGGTAAGGGAGAAACCTGGTGCCAGGGAAACTCTTAAGGATCCATAATAATGACCTAAGCTAAGACTCCTAGCAATATTGGGAGGCAGCCTGAACTGGTTCTTGTGGTCAAAAATCAGATTGGTGGCAACTCTAATGGTCATCAGAGAGTCTTCATCCAGTATCTGAAGGAAACAAATGCAAAGCTCCATAGCCTATCCCTTGGCTGAGCTCTGGGAATCCTACTGAAGAGAGGGAGAAAGTAATGTATGAGCTAGGGGTGTCAAAGTCACCACAAGGGAATCCACAGAAGCAACTCACCTGGGCTCATAGGAGCTTACAGGCTCTGGATTGGCAGATAGGGAGCCTGCATGGGGCTGAACTAGGCCCTCTATATATGTGTGATGGTGGTAGGGCTTGGCCTAGTTGTGGGACTTATAGCAGTGGGATAAGGGCCTGCCTATATCGCTTGAGCTACTTTTGGGAAATTATTCCTCATACTGGGTTGCTTCAACCAGTCTTAAGTGAGGTACTTAGTTTTACCTCAACTTGATATGCCATGCTTTGTTGACACCCTTGAACAGAACAGAGAGAAACAGGAGTGACTTGGGCAGGGGATGAGGTCGACAGAAGAGGGAGAGGGAAAAAGAGTAGAGGATGAAGGGGAAACAGCAGTTCAAGATATAAAATAAATGAAAGAATTGATTAATAAAAATGATGATGTGGAATTCCCCTCTGTAGTCTATGAATATGTTTTATTACCATTGGTTAACCAAGAAGCTACTTTGGCCTAGGCCAGGGCAGAATATAGTCAGACTGGAAGAGATAGAGAGAGAGATTTGTCAGAGTCAAGGAGATGTCACACAGCTGCTGATGGAGGCAGATGCCATGTAGCTGCCAAGCGAGAGAGATGCTGGGATCTTACTGGTAGTCCACAACCTTGTGGAGATGCACAAATGAACAGAAATGGGTTAATTTAAGATGTAAGACCTAGCCAATAAGAGCCCTGAGCTAATACTCCAAGCAGTGTTGTAATTAATATAATTTCTCTGTGATTATTTGGGTCTGAGGAGCTGGGAAGTGAACAAGTAATCTACACTTACAATGTAGAACAACTACATCCACGTAAAACCTGAGAGAGCTTGGGTAGGAATTCTAGACACAAAAGAAGAGAGTTCAGCACTGCTTCTTGGTAGTAGCAATTTTTCTGGTGGACTATGTTTGCTAGAGGCAAGCAGAGATGTGACTCCTTTAAGATAGAACTTCCTGACTCAGTGTTAGCAGCAAAAACTGTGCAGCTCCTTGAAGAACTGGCTTCCTGGCTTGTGCTGCTGCAGTTATGGAGCACCTAAAATGGTTTGTGAGCAGCATGCTACTATTGCTTAATGGCAACACAGACCTGCTACATCCCTGGAGCTGGGACAGTGAACATGGCTCACATAGCTGGTGATGAAGGTACCTCTGCCAGGTTGGATTGGCTGGTGCCAAATTCAAATCAGTCTTAGTCCTAGCCATTCCACTTAGTATGTTAAGAAGTGCTCTTGATCAGAAAATGATTACAGATATGCAACAAAGACAGATTCAGACAAAAACAAACATCTGAACAGGTCACAGAATGTTTTAAAAAGATGCATAGACTTGGGAAAGAGAGGACAAAGGCTATAGACAGTTAGAAAAAGAAATACAGACAGTCATTGATTAAAGTAACAAAGATAATAAAATAAGTACTAAGAAGTAACAGAGTAAAAATGTAAGCTATGAAAAGATGAAAATACACAGAAAGCATGGATTATAAATATTATTGGGATTTCTTTGAATTTTTTGACTGCAGAGAGACATTTGATTTTGGGGACTGATAAGTGACTAACATAAAGGTATCTTGACTTCAAAATCTGAATAAGAATACTTTGGAAAAGAGGTTCTTCTTTTGTTTCCACAGAAAATGAGAGTCTGTTGATTCCTTCCAGGCTAAGGTAGTTTGATGGAACAAGACTCCCTGAAAGGTCTCTGTGCACCCTAAGAATACTTCGCCCAACAATCAGCAGGAAGTAGTCTTGAAAACTATACCCAAATTCCCAAAATGATTGTTTATAACTGTTTGTTTTCATTTAAAGAGGGATATGATGTCTAAATTAATACTTTACATTGGTATGGACTTTGGTATATTGACACAAATTTAAGGTTGATTTGTATATATTTCTTCTCTTGTTTAAAGTATTATAATTGTGCAGCTCATTTACAAATTTAATATATAATTAAAATTACAGATCAATAGATAGTCATTTATAATTGTCAAACTTGTAGTTATAATAGTTCGATTTTCTAAATGTACAGAAATATATTTCAAATTGATAGGTATTCTTCAACTGACCTACAGAATATGAGATCAAAAATACTTTAGTAACTTGGACTTTCCCAACAGAGAGACATGTCTGCTTTTGGCAGCATCATTCTACTTTAAGAGGATGATGGGCATTGAAGATACTAGTTACATAATTTGTCTTTAATGTGACAAGGCTAGCCATTTGGGCAAGAGAGTGTTAGGCTGCGTTATGGTATGTTGTATGAACTAGACATGCAAGACCCATAGAAAAGTGATTGTTGAACTTTCCAAAAGACAAAATGGTCCTTCAGGGTCCCTGCTTCACAGAAGAAACTGCCAGACATTCTGCATGACACAAGAAAACAACTGATGAACATTGTCATTACAAGGCAGAACAGATCTTCATATTTCCTGCTTCATGGAAAAGTTTGCTGGATACTATCGGCCTGTAGGCTGTAAATAGATTCTCCAACATTACAGAAGAACTTTGGGTGACTGTTAAGACAGCAAGATGTCTCTGTCAATTCTAGAGTTTAGGAAGATTCTTTCAATGCACTGCCTGTTTACTTAGGTAATATTACATCCTTCAGGAGTCTTTGATGGAGTTGAAAAATAGATAGTTATAGTTTTCCTTAGTTATGATAAAAATAAATTATATACAAAACTTTAAACTCACAAGTATAGGATAGATGATAGAGCATTTTTCTTAATTTGCCAAATACAAATAGATTAAAATTGCAACTGTAATTCTTGCTTCATACCTGTTTTGTTATATGTAATTTTGTTATTTTAAGGTTAAAACCTACCTTTGTATTTAGACAGAAAAGGAGAGATGATGTGGGATGCCACAAATATGTTTCATTAGCATTGGTTAAGAAGAAGCAACTTCAGCCTATGCCAATGCAGAATACATCCAGGCTGGAAGAGATATAGAGAGAAAGTAGGCAGAGTCAAGGAGATACCATGTAGCTGCTGAAGGAGGCAGGCACTATATAGTTGCTGAAGGAAACAGATACTCGAAATTTACTGGTAGACGACATCCTTGTAGAGACACAAAGATTAACAGAAATGGGTGAATTTAAGGTGTAAGTGCTAGCCAATAAGAAGCCTGAGCTAGTAGACCAAACAGTGTTGTAATTAATGTAATTTCTGTGTGATTATTCAGGTCTGGGTGGCCAGGAAACAAGAAGTTTCCTGTTACATGATAATAAAAGAAAGTGCTTTGTCCCCATTAAATAACTATAACAGAAGACAAAATTTTAACAATGTGTCAAAATCTGTTTGAACTTGAGAATTAAAAATTACCTTCAATTTCCAGTGTTCTATTTACATGAGAGATTTAAAAAACATATTATTACACCCTTGGATAGTAAATTTAATGAGTTCCTATTCTTTGGATAAGGAGATTGATTTTACCTTTTGTTTGTAAATAAAAGAAACTGTGGCACTGGCCTAGAATAAATTTAAAACCATTCTCAATGCAGATAGTTTCCATGTTCTTTATGTTCCCCTATTGTAAGTCTGAGGTCACTAAGATCTAGTTATAATTCTAGTCTTCTTTCAAAACCTTGACACAAAATTTGGATTAACAAATCAAATAAAATTATTTTTGGCTTGGGGCTTTAGAAAATTTGTTAAACATATATTCATTTTTTGTGTTGCTTCATAAAGCTGCTATAATATGATAGTGTTAAACCAAATTTTTCCCAATAATATTAGTTATCATAATCGTAGATATGCTTATAATATCCCTCTGTATACATATGTAAATATATAATTCTTTATCAATTTCATTCTCTGTCTATTCTTTAAAAAATCAGACACTGTGCCCAAGCTATTGTTTGTCTTCAGTACTGAACAGGGTTCAGAAAGCATGCCCTTTCACCTTGCTCATATGCATATGGCCTTAAAGGCTAATGTAGAAATCTCACTAAGTGTCTAGAAGATCATGAGGTCAACAAGAGAGGGATAGGCGTTGGAACTTGAGTGTTCTTCGAGGCTGGAAACCAATTAAAGCTAAACAGCAGGAAATAAGAAGATATAGCTCAAACTGTTTCGTAAGTGTGCTCTTGTTACTCTTTTTGTTCAGTTCTACAAACATGTAGCTATTTTCTCTTAAAATGTTCTAATTTTAGTATTAAAAAGGTCATTGGTAGATGCCGATTTGATATGTTCAAAATTGTTTTTATGGTGATAATTCAAGCTGGATCTTCCAAATTCAGCCCTGTGTAGACTATATTTTGGGAAAATGGCAGAGCAAGAATGAAACAAAGGTTCTTGGCACTGAATTATTGTATCTTAAGCCATTGTTTTGTAGTGTTCTTTATTCAGAGTATTTTAAACTTAGTCTTCTCAAATACACTATCTTAACAAATACCTTTTCACTGGTGACAGGTATTAAGACAACTCTGGGGAATTCTCTGAATATTTCTATTATAGTTCCAAGCTTACAGATTTGAAACTTTATAACTGCACACATTTCTGCTAAAGAAACATCTATATTAGTAATAAAATATCAGATTTTATATTTCATTGCTATAAAGAAGCCTCTTACTGGTAATGTAGTTGCCATGAATCCTAACTACCTGAGTTTAATGTCTGAAACCCTATATAGTAGAAGTAAAAACTGATAACTACAATTTGTCTTATGACTTATCCACATGTATGATGGCACATGTGCATGCACACACACACACACAAATACCTAAGTATAAAAATTGATGAAATTTTAAAAAATACTTGAATAATAAAACTCACAAAATCAATTTTATTTTTAGCTTTAGAATGTGCCTAATAGTCTCAGATATGTAGAGGGAATTTAAGCTAATAATTAGAAGTGATGAAACCATTTTAAATGGTTTTTGTATATGAACTTTTAATAGCAATATATTATGAATAAACTCAATCTAAATGAACATATTTATTTTAAAAAGAATTATAAACAAATAATTGCTAAATTTATTAAATAACTCATATAATACAACTAAGAGCTTTTCTTCATGAATTTATAGTACAAGTACAGTGGGAAAGCCAGATGCTATTTCATCCTTTGTGCATTATAGAGAAAATGGTAGCTATTCTCCATGTTTCTTGAGTTATCATGATACTAACATCCAATTTTACAAAGTATATGTTTTTATCTGCCTTTATCTGCTCTGTAAGTCTAAAAGGTCTAAAAGTACCATCTGATAGATGAAAGGCAAACATATTTGTTAAAGGAATAAATACAGTACCACTTCCTAGCAACCAGGTAAAGGGGTATAAAGATTTGTTATATCAACTTCATAGTTTAATTTGATCTTTACTCTTTGCTAACTATATATGCCACTTAAGAAATCATGATTACTCCCTTGTGGTTCTAAGAATAGAACAAATAAGACAGCATTTAGGAACAGATTTGTTTGGGATAAAACAGTGAAATGAGAAGAAAAATTTGGTGAATGAATTCGGCTGATTCCACTGAATTTAAGGTCTATAAATGTATGATTGCTGTGTCCTCCTTCCTTTTCAACAAATATGAAAATAAAAATGCAAATAAAATAGCATAAGTATATACTATATTGTGTGAAAGTGTATGGAAGACAGTGTGGACCTCTCCTTTGGATGGCAAGCCTGCAGAATCCTCCCAGCTATTCCCTGTTCTTCTTCTCTTCCTGACCCTGGAGACATTTGATTCTCTCTTATACCATCCCTCCTACCTTCCCTCTCACCCAGACTGAGGCACATTTCTCTTCATTCTGGACAGTTCTAGAATTCTCTTTAATTTTTAGTCTGGAAAATTGTTCTTCTGGATCACACCTAAACACCAGAAACACCACCACTTTAATGCATCTAAAAAATGTTCCTGGATGATGTTTATAATACCTTCTTATTTGGCTTAGATGGCTTACAGTGGTTCCCAACCTTCCTCATCATTTAATACAGTTCCTCAACTTGTAGTGCCTCAAATCATAAAATTATTTTCATTGATACTTCATAACTGTAATTTTGCTACTGTTAGAAATCATAATGTAAATATTTTGTAGATGAAATTTTGCCAGAGGGGAGGTGATTCACAGGTTGAGAACCACTGGCTTAGAATGTCAGTAATTAGAATATAAGGGACAAGTACCCCATTCTGCAGTTTAACTGATATGTAGATGAAGGTGACTTATCCTGGTGTTGCTGACCATCTTTAAAAACCTTGCCTGGATGCAGAATGAAGAGTCTCATCTCCTTATGACAACGGAATTGAAAATTCAGCACAATACTTTCTTATCTATGTCTGCTCATAATATGACCAGCTGTCACAAATCATAGCCTCTTTAGCCTGACAAGCAGTAAAATACCCCTGAGAAGCCCTCTTTTGTAGCTATCTGGCAAAACAAGGATTAGAATAATGATAGTTTGTAGGAGGCACTGTATATGTAAACCATTTTCAACTCTGTAATGTTCTGTACATGTGAGCTGTTTTCATTACCCATAATTGAAGTTGCCTTGCTTTATTGTTTTCTTGGCTGGGTGAGAAAGTCTTTATTTAACTCAGACTTCCTTTTGTATTGTGGAGAACACATGTCTTACGGACATTAAATGTGACAGTTTTCCGGAGAGTTGTGACTTGTCTGTAGTATCTTTGTGGAAGATTTTTTTTTTAAGGTTACATAGCTAGTTGCAGAATGTGGCATTTTAGTTGGTAAATGAATTATTTGTGAAGGAAGGTCATTGTGCAATGTATTATTGAAAACACTGACGATGATACAGTTTGCTGACTTTTTCATAAAACAGTGAATCCTGCATATTTTAATATTAATTGAGCTTAGAGTGTGCAGTGGAAAGAGTTCATAAATGGAAAGATGAGTTGGAGGCTAATGAGGAAATGCTAGAAGGCATGCTCATTATTACCGATTTAACCCACAGTGTCCAAGTGGCTGCTCTCTGTGTCAGTACTAATTCACATAAGCATGACAGGAGAACCCAGTCCTGTCCCTACTCATCCTATTTTCACTGGGACTATGTGAGTATGCATGAATGCAAGTGTCCTACATATACCCAGAAGCAGTCACTTCTCTTTTCTGGGTACAAACTGAACTTTTATGTGCAAAACTCAGTATGGGGTCTAATGTAGATGCATTTTCTCCCACTTATTTCTTCAACCATCCTTTAATCTTTTGTTTCTCCCTATAAGTCTCTGCTTCTTACTCACTCAGCAACTAATGAGAGGCAAATCTCCAACAGCAAATAGTGCAGGTAAGTATGAAAAACCCTACATTGTGATCTTCCTTGGTTGACATAGACTTGAATAATTTAGCACAGGTTCTGCTACCCAGCAAACAGTGGAATTGACATGACTGTATGGTCTGAGTGGAGGAGATGAGTTAAGTTTATTCATATAAAGTTATATTTAACAATTATAGTGATCATGTTGCTGGCATGTGCATGAAATCATCTACTTTTTTCTAATTATTATTTAGAGGTTGCAAAATCACATCCACATTTGCTCTTTCTGAAACAGTTTTATAAAGCCATTTAATCTAACTTTAATGTCATCCTGAAGCATGATTTGACCTGGATGTTTTGTGAGAGGGCACATTTAGGAAAAACAAAACAAAACAAAAAAGCTGCTGTGGGAGCTCCTTCTGCTCCTTCAGCCAATAGCCTTTAGGAGACCACTTGGGCATGGTCTCTTTTGCTTTAAAAAGCAGCAGTAGCCATGCGCTCGCACTCTTGCTTCCAGCTCTGCTTCCGGCTACTAGACTCCTTTCCTGATCATGCAGAGGGCTGTTGTCTAGGAAGGTGATCTGTAACTTTCCCCCTTTAAATAAATAAACTTTTTATTAATCATAATTCCAAACTGGTGTGGGATTGTTTTGTGACTTATGCCTTCAATAAACCAAGACTTTTTTTTTTAATCTAGTACGAGAATGATTTCCTTCAATTTATGCTAGTAAATTATGTTTTATAGTTTTTTAAACTGACCATGCCGGTCTATAAGATTACATCTCCATGTGCTTTGAGGGTAGAATAATCAAGCAGTAAAACTTACAAACTTATCATCCAATTACTTCTGTGTTATGTCACACATATTCATAAGCTAGCTACTACAGTTAGTAAAAGCACACATTTCCAAAAGATGTTTAGAATGTCACAAAACTTATCTACATTTTGTTGCTCTCTTTTCAATATAGCTACTATAGTTCATTATTCCCAAATAATGACTTTACTCTTGAAAGTGAAAGTTTTTTGGGGGGGCAAAATAAGAGATTCTGAGACATCAGAGATGTTTATTGCAGTGGGATGTATATAAAAACTAGTATTGCCTGTCACTCATGAGCTACAGAGAAGAGGTCCACCATGGAAACTTTCTCAATATACACTTATCATTATTAGGAAAACAAAATTACATTCAATGCAATGAGAACTTTACATTAATAAGAACCATATCACAGAGCTCATTATTGTATTTACAAATCCTAAGAGTTAGTGATGTGTCTCTTATACTCCCACTGAAAAATCCATCAGCTGCTTTTCTTCAACAGTTCAATTGCCAAAACCTTTCTATTTTGGAATGCTTTTCCTCAGAAGAGATGAAAGAATAACAGTCAGAAACTGTGCCTTAAAATATTTATCCTGTCTATTGTTACTGTCAGAGGCTTTCAACATTTCTTTTCTTCTGTGTTTCTTTTGAGTACAGCGTACTTTTGTGGAAGCCTATGTCTGTGAAGACCCACATAATTTAAAACCAAACGTTTTAGAAGCAAGAATAAACTTCAAAATCATTTTGTCAAGGCTTCTCATCTTTAGTCAGCCAAGGTAACACATGCTAAGGAATTTCCTAAACCCAGAATGATTTTGATACTTGTTTCATGTGAGTTAAAGTCAAAGATGGTTTGAGAGGAAGCGATATTACTTAGTCTAGAAAGAAAACCAGTAATGAGATAGGTGCTACTTTTCCAGGAGGCCATTATGCAGTGAGATAATTGAAGGGTTCCAGGCAGAGCTTAGAAAGGAAAGATTTTGGGATTCACTTTTCTTTTGGGAAAGTGGGATATCAGATAAGCATGGTGCTCTGTGGTTCACAAGTCATAAATGAAAAACAGTGGTCAACCAATAGACAGACTGAGAAAATGAATGGGCATTCACAGCAAGAGAAATCAATAGATGACCCTCATTTGTGTCAAGAATCAGCTCTTGTAAAGAGTTGATGTAACTAGGGTGCAGACAAACAGTACTAAGAGATAGACCTAGTTACTCGGACTGTTTATTCACTTACTTATAAATACAAAGACTTAATAAATTAGCACGGAGATAAATTTCCATTTTTGAGCCAAGGAATCAGTTTACAAAAATGTATGTCATGTTGATCTTTGATTCTTATGCCAGTCTAATTACTAATTAAAGAAAAATGTACTATAAGATCTGGTGGCACAAACCTATGATCATAGCTATTTAGGAGGCTTGAGGGTGGAGGATCACAGGATCATGCCTGTTATTGCTACAGAATGAATTCCCAATTAGTATGAATTATGTAATGAAATTGTGTTTTCAAGCACACAGTGAAAATAAATTCAGCCTAATGATACAGTACATGAATGTGCTCCCCTGATAACTTGATTTGATGCCTGGAACCTGTATAAAGGTGAAACAAGAGAACTGATTCACACAAATGTCTTAGGTTTCCAAATGTGCCACAACAGACCTATCACCACATATACATACACACACACACAAACACAAAGAACACACATTGAAATTAAAAAGTAGATAAGATATTATAAAAGAGCAAAGGTAAAAAGATAAATGGAGACCTATCTCAGTGGTTAGTATATACTAGACTTTGAACTGGATAATAAATAAATGAATAAATAAATAATAATCTACATTTCTTCTGGAAAGGGAAATTGGTGATATCACTAGGAATTGAAACAGCAGAAGGCCATTCATTCAAACACAGTATTGACTGATTCTGAATTATTCTGCATAGGAGACCTTAGTTAAAGGTGATTCATCTGGCCCGGGCTTAGTTGGAGCAACTACAAGAAATGATAATAAAATAAAATTTGCTTTGGTCAAGTCTAGGTTTTGGTCTGAGTGATGTTGTCAATGAGTTATTTCTTCTTCTTTTTTAAGGATAGAATTTTTAATGAATTAAACTAAGAATTTTCATTGTTTTTTTATATCCTCACACCAGGATGTTGCTATGCACCTGAGCAATGCTTCAAAAGTGCATCTGCTATATACAATACTCATTGTAACTATTTTCTATGATTGAGAAGACTGTTCGGATCTTTCTCTGTGGATTAATTTGTGGTGTACTCTACAGATTTAGAGAAGATGCCTTTTATGTCATTATTTTTTTCATTTTTCCAATGTCTTCAAGAGTTAATACACTACAATTTGAAATAGTGCATGTATTTTATCTCAGTATGTATAGAATAATGGTTTTCTCATGAAGTTGATTTTTTCCATATAGAGAGCTTATTCTTCAATCTTCTATAATTCTACATCATATTAATTTCAAACTCAAAAGTGTAAATCAAGTTAAATCTTACTTCATTTCCCCACTTTTCCATCTCTCCTCTCCTTTTCTTCTTTCTCTCCCTCTTCCACCTCTTTTTCTTTTACTTTCTACTCTAATTCTTGTACTCATCGTTGCAAATTAAGTTTCATACATGCCAGGGAAATGCTCAACCACTAAGGTTTGTCCCGGTCCTAGTCACTTCTTCCTGCACTTTTCTTACTAGAGTTTAGGATTGTTTTCTGCAACAAGATCTACTATTTCCATGAGCCTCTCACCATCAACATATTCCTTTAATCTTCCTACCAGGTTTAGATTATTGTATGCTGAACTTCTTGTCACTTTCTTTATTATTTTCCTGGTATTTTATAAGTAAATATTCCAATATATACAAAAATCATTCAAATGTCAGTACTGCATATTGACTAAACTTTCTATCCTTCATTTGCCAGAGTAGGTATATTGGTGGAGGCCACTCATTTGTTTTCCAGCCACTAAGACTCAAAATAACCACACAGAAACTGTATTAATTAATCACTGATTGGCCTATTACCTCTAGCTTCTTATTGACTAACTCTTACATCTTAAATTAACCAATTTTCATTTTTAAAAATATTTTACTATTAGGCTGATGGTTTACTGGCAAAGTTCCAGTTCATCTGTTTCTTGTGGTGGTTACATGGCTTCCCACTGACTCTCCCTCTTTCTCCTTCTCTGTCTACCTGGAGCTCCTGCCAAGCCCTACTCTGTGCTGCAATAGGCCGAAAGTAACTTCTTTATTACAGGGGGGAATCCCACATCATAGCCACACATAGAATTCTCATGGCTAGAAGTACATAATCAGAATTGTTTAATGAGTCGATGAACCGACTATTTGAAAAACTTGTTTCTCTGCTAGTTTCTGTAAGTCCTTACTTGATCTTTGTGTGTAGAAGTATGACTTTGCAGATTCTTGGTGAGAATTTTGGATATCTTAATCTCCACATGCTGCCATGCTACAGTACCTTAAATGGAGTGGTAAAAATAATAGAAACATATGTTGTCACAGTTCTGAATTTTAGGTGTCTAAGACCATGTGCTGGTGGGTTTTGTTTCTTCTGACTACTTTGTCACCACCCTTCTCTTTGTGCTTTCTCATTTTTATTTCTTATTAAAATACCATCAGATAACTCATCAACTACTCTTGTATCATAGAAGCTCAGAGACTGAACTGACCACCGGGGAGCCTGTATAGGACTGACTTAGGGACTTTCTGTATATATGACAATTGTGTAGCCTGGTCCTCTTGTGGGACTCCTAAGAGTGGGAACAGGGGCTGTTTCTAACTCTTTTACTGGCCTTTGCTATCCTACTCCTCATACTAGGTCATGTTGCACAAACTTAATACATGAGGAGGTGATTAGTGTTACTGCAACTTGATATGCCATGTTTTCTATACTCATGGGAGACCTTCCCTTTCCTAAACAGAAATGGAGGAGTGGATTGGGGGTTAGGAACAAAGGGGAGTTGGGAGAAGGACTAGGAAGAGAGGAGGGAGGGGAAACTGTGGCCAGGATGTAAAATAAATAAGTGAATTTATTTTAATAATGACAGTAGTCAAATGGGATAACACTATTCAAATGGGAAGACCATTCTGATGTCCTCTTTAAACCTAATCCATTCTTTGAAGGGTTTATCTCTGAATATATTTATATTATGTAAACTTTGGCTCACAATTGAGTCTTTGGTACTTAAGGTAAATCATTTAGTTCTGAAGTATTTTCTTTAATTATTATGATGATCATATTATGAGGTGGTAACATGTAAACCTAGACTCACAATTGAGCCTTGGTACTCAAGGTAAATCTGTTTAGTTCTGAGGCATTTCCTTTGTTCATTCTAACTTTGAGGGTTGATTCATTATTTGATTCTTTGCTTCCTTTGCTTTTTTCTACTACCCCCCCAGTCTGTTTGTGTCTTTCTTTTTATATTCTGGAAATCATAATCATCTTGCTTCCTAAACTTTTCTTTGCTATTTTTCCTAGTATTTTAATTTGTTTCTCTAGTATTTTCATCACTTTTAGTTTTTTTAGATTCATTTTATTTTCATATTATAATTTTACTTTTTGACATATTTGAATTTTCCACTTTATTTCAATTAAATGATATAAACCATCTAATCATTTACTTTGCCTCTATAATAGCCCATCTGTTGTTATTTTAAATAATACTTTTTTTCTTTTTTTGTACTTTCTCCATTTCCTCTTTTATCTTGTGTCAAGATAAATGGTGAGCATCAGTCTGTCTACTAAGATTTATAAATGAAGCACCATTTTCAATAACCATTTAGGTTATTGAAAGCTTTTCTTCAAGGCTGAGTTCTATCAACTACTGAGTTCTACTGTAGAATGTTCTTTGGGAACAGAACAAACTGATATTATATTTAAATGATTCCCCTTTGTTATTTCCATACAGGAGCCTCCAGTTGGTTGGCCTTCAGACTGAACCCAGGAATTATGGAATAGGCTACTTGATTCTTTAGAGACGAGACTTCCACATCTCTCCTTCCTTGATATCTGAACCCAGGTCTTCAGACTTTCTTTGTCCTCCATAGCTAGTAATACACATATTTCCATCTCTTTGTCATGGAAAATGTTCCTGGAGCTCTATAAGCTTGGTCTGGGAAACTAATTGAATCCTGCAAAGGCATTTCCCTTCCTATGCTTGTCTTTACCTGCTATTTTGGACATAATTTATTTTTCTGTATCATTTTACTGTTATTTTTAATGATCACATGCTGAACATTCAATTTATAATCTATATACAGAGTTTGCCCAAGGCTTTGAGTAAGAGTAATTACAGGGAGGTGAATTCCAGTTAGGAATACCTGATTATATTTGAAAAATGCTTTTGGTTGTCACTTGAAAAAGTTCTGTTTATTGCTATAGAGTGAAAGATTTGCTTTCTGTTTAATGTTTTACAATGCACTGGATAGATTCTTCTACAAGGTGCCTTCCTCCCCAATCTAACACAAATATTTACAGAATTTATTGAAAAAAAAGTTTAAGGTTTGTGTATATTTAAAGGAGAATTTAAAGGGAAGGATTTCAGATATTCTGTTTATAAAGGCAGATGCTAACAGGTATAGTAAGTGATGAGGACTGCATATTCCAATGATAAAACCTGCAGAATTGTGAGTATGTGTTTAAAATGCTATGGTCTATATGTACTATAGATTTAAGCTGAAATAGTATTTCAGGAAGCATGTTAATAAAAATATTAATTGACATCTTTCATAGATAGGGAAATGAGCCTACCACAATGTTTCTCAAATAATATGCAAAGTTAAGCCACCTGCAGAACCGGAATGAAACATGTTTATGTATGCTTATGCTTTGCTCTATGCAGACAGACAGAATGGAAATCCCTGGGGGTCAGACACTGATAATAACATGTTTACCAAGGTCCTCAAGTGATTCTAACATGTAGCTAAGTTTGAGAATTACTGATCTAGGGTCAGCATGCAAGTGTATTTTTTCATGTACACATCTCACTGCTCTTTCTTAGTGTACTCTAGGCTTCCTTCTGTCTTTAGTTATATTAAGAAAAAAAGCTGTACATGAATCATGATACAGACATACAGCTAATCTAACTTTTATATTAAACTTCCACAAAACCATTTCTTTTAAATCTGTCCTTTATTATAACATACTCATTGCACTTTGAATAAAAGGCAAAGCCATTGCTTCTTAAGCAGTAGGAATTTATTTATTTTAACTTTATGCGTTGGTGATGATTTATTTCCTGGTCTGTTTAATAATGCTTACATAATTCCTGCATAGCAGTAGGTCATCTATCTCAATTTCTTTGACCTTCTCTTTGGTTTTCATAACAGTGACCACAATCCTTCTTTGAATAGATTTCATTTGATTTTAAAACACAACTCTTGGTGCCAAAAGTCAAAGAAGCTTCTAACGGGGAGTTGACTCAACATATATCTTCTAATTTCTTTACTAATTGTGTGGTTCAAGCAAGCATCTTAAAAAATTATATGAACATGAATCTCAGCTAAATGAATACCATAGAATAACACAAAAGCCCAAATGCACATTAAATGCATAAAGTTTAAGGTGCACATTATGTTCCATAAGCTATGAAATTAGCAATGCTGTCAACAATATTTTGCTGCCATTCACTGAAAACTTACTATGCAGAAGCCATATAAAATGCATTAAATCCCAGTGTAAATTAATTTAACTATTTAGCACAACCTCTCTATAATAAATTATGCTTCAAAATAGGGAAACAAATAGAGAAATGTAATCTTGTTTGACTAGAGGAAATATAGTTCATGCTAGTAAAACCACAGATGCCTGGTTCAAGGACTAATGTTCTTGATGACTCCTCTACTAAAATGGTCTATTTAGAAGCATAAGTGGTAAGAATAGAATTGTTGAAAAAGATACAACTAAATGAAGACAGACAATGTTCTCTGTCAGTATCGTTTATTTTTATTTTCAGTTACTAAATATTTCACATCTTTATGCTAGGGAATAATTATGTGATTTATCTTATGTATATGTATAGAGTGTAAATAGAAATAGTTTTAATGTTTCTTTCTACATGTGGCTGAAAGAACTAAAGAAATTGGTCATCAAAAGAACAAATAATTCAATAAAAAATGGAGCACAGAACTAAGCAGAGAACTTTCAACAGAGAAATCTAAAATGACTGAAAGACACTTAAGGAAATGCTCACCATTCTTAGTCATCAGAGAAATGCAAATCAATAAAACTCTGAAATTCCATCTTACACCTGTAAGAATGGCCAAGATCAAAAACACTGATGACAACTTATGCTCGAGAGGTTGTGGGGTAAAAGGAAGACTTCTGCATTGCTGGTGGGAATGCAAGCTGGTATAGCTCCTTTGGATGTCAGTTTGGCAGTTTCTCAGAAAATTAGGAAACAACCTTCCTTAAGACCCAGCAATACCACTTTTGGGTATGTATCCAAAGGATGCTCAATCATACCACAAAGACATGTGCTCAATTATGTTTGTCGTAGCCAGGATATAGAAACAACCTAAATGCCCCTCAACCAAAGAATGGATAAAGAAAATGTGATGCATTTACACAATGGAGTACTACACATTAGAAAAAAAAGAATGGCATCTTGACTTTTGCAGGAAAATGAATGCAGCTAAAAACATTATTTTGAGTGAGGTAACCCAGACCCAGAAAGATGAATATATGTACTTACTCCTAAGTGGCTTTTAAACATAAAGCAAAAAAAAACCAGCCTACAAATCACAATCCTAGAAAACCTAGATAACAATGAATACCCAAAGAGAGCTATACATGGATCCAATCTACATGGGAAGTAGAAAAAAACAAGATTTCCTGAGTAAATTGGAAGCATGGGGACCATGAGAGAGTGTAGAAGGGGAGGGGAAAAGAATAGAGGAGAGGAAAGAAAAATGTACAGCTCAATAAAATAAAAAAATGAGCTATTATTGATTTGTAGTAGCCTATACTGTAATCCCAGAACTAAGGAAGTAGAGATAGGAGGATCAGGAGCTCAAAGAAGTTTTCAAGTGAGTTTGAAGCCAGCCTGGGCTGAATAAAAGCAGTCTTCTAGAAATAAAACAAACAAAAAAAATAACAAAGAAAAAAAAGAAAATAATGTTGCAGCAGGAGGCTGCTTGTTCTTCCCAGCAACCTGGCTAGCTTAGCCCTGAAATAATCACATAGAAACTATGTTCATTAAATCACTGCTTGGCCTATTAGCTCTGACATCTTATTGGCTAACTCTTACACTTTGATTTAGCCCATTTCTATTAATCTATATATCACCATGTGGCAGTGGATTACCAGTAAAGATTCAGCATGTCTGATTCTGGTGGTTCCATGTTGTCTCTCTCTGACTCTGCTTTCTTCCTCCCAGCATTTCTTTTAATTTTCCCCACCAAACTAAGTTTGCCGTATCAAGGGCCCAAAGCAATTTCTTTATTAACCAATGAAAGCAACACAAAGACAGAAAGACCTCCTACACTGTTTCCCCTTTTCTGTTTAAACATAAAGGAAGGCTTTAACATAGTAAAATTATATGTAACAGGTTTATAGTTACAATATTTTTATTTACTTAATGTTTTATTATAACTAAGGAAAACTATAACTATTTATCTAGTCTTCAACTCCATCAGAGACTCCAAAAGGATATAATATTACCAAGTAAACAGGAAGTACATTATAAACAACTTCCAAAGCTCTAGAATTGACAGAGACATCTCACTGCATGGACAGTCACCCAAAGATTTTCTGTACCATTGGGGCACCCATCTTCAGCCCACAGGCTCTTAGTTTCCAGCAGACTTTTCCATGAAGCAGGAAATCTCAAAGGCAGTTCAGTCACTTTCTTCTGTATTATGCAGAATGTCTCACAGACTCTTTCATGAAGCAGGAACCCCAAAAGATTTTAGGCAAGTTCAGTAGTCTTTGCTCTGTGGGTTCTGCAAGTCCAGTTTATGCAGCAGTCCAGGAAAAAGCAGTCTCTTGCCCAAATGGCTAACCAACTCCATAAGGAGCCTCTTCGATGCCCATCTTCCTCTTGAAGTATATTGGTGGGGTCTCATTGTCATGAAAATTCCTAAATTCTTAATCAGCTTAAATGCCATATTCTGAAGGTCTCTGAAAGATTGAAGAATCCCTATCCATCAGAAATACTTCTCTAGGTGGTTGCTACTTCAGTCTCTATGAGCCCCTATGAGGCCTGCTTAGTTGATTCTGTGGGCTGTGTTCTCTTGGTGTCTCTCCTCACACTGCACCCCTCCTCCAGCTCCTACAACCTTTTCTATTCCCCCCCACAATCCTTTCTACACCTCTTCTATGGAGTTCCTGAACTCTGCCTAATGTTTAGCTTTGGGTCTCTGCATCTGCTAAAGTCAGTTGCTGGAAAAAGCCTCTGTGACAACGATTGTACTATGCATTAGAATACAGAAGAATACATTAGGAATCATTTCACTGACTACTTTTGTTTGTTTGTTTCCTTTGGGTCTACGTACCCTAGTTCTCTGAATCACCCAGCATAGAGATTCTGGCTTTCCAGTCAGTGCCATGCATGGGTTCCTTCTTGTGGCTTGGACATTATGTTAGAATTGTCCTTGGTTAGCTACTCCCACATTCTTTGAGAAACACTAAATTATAAAGAGAAATTCTACATAGGAAATTGTGTAGCACTGTGAGTCCACTCTAAATGCAAACTTTGTTGTGGTTCCTGTGTGCATTGAGACTATCTATTCACACATCTGGTGTCACCATGTCACTGTGTGTAACCAGTCATGTTGAGTTTATTTTTTTAATAATTTTAGCAATTTAAGATTCCTTACTAATTTGGAAGTCCCCTATGCTTGCTGAGAATACCATTGGTTAATAAAGAATCTTCTTTGGGCCTACGGTGTAGGAGGGTCCTTCTGTATTTGGGTTGCTTTTATTGGTTAATAAAGAATCTGCCTTGGCCTTCTGATAGGACAAGACTTAGATAGACAGGATAAAGAGAACAGAATGCTGGGAAGGGAACAGAGCCAGAGAGAGCCGCCCACCATGAAGCCCGCCAGGTCACACACGCTGAATCTTTCCCGGTAAGCCACGACTTGTGGTGACACACAGATTATTAGAAATGGGTTAAACAAATGTGTGAGAGTTAGCCAATAAGAGGCTAGAGCTAATGGGCCAGGCAGTATTTCAATGAATACAGTTTCCGTGTAATTATTTCGCACCGGGAGCTGGGCGGGACAGAACAAGGGGTCCTGCACCGGGAACACAGCCCGAGCCCCTCATTACAACAGATTGACGCCCAACGTGGGGCACGAACCCACGACCCTGAGATTAAGAGTCTCATGGGAGGAGGGTCTTCTGTTTGTATATTGCCCTCATTGGTTAAATAAAGAAACTGCTTGCTTGCTTCGCCCAGTCCAACATGGCAGAGCTGCTTGTGCCTCTGAGCCACAAGGCACAAAACATCTCTGTGTATGGCTGCAGAAATCCACCATGCTCTCCTGCCTAAGCCTGATCCCGCCGTCTGCCCAGGCAGGAAGAGCTGAGCCAAGGCAGGGTCTCAGCTACTTTCTTCCCGATCCCAAGCGGACACAGAAACATCTGGGCCCACAAATGCTCCATAGCCAGAGTTTGCACCGGCGGCCCTGCGGTTTAAAACCGCGCACCTTTTTTCTGCTATTTTGTATTGCCAAGTCAGGAAATCTCTCTGCAGCACGCAAACAGCAAAAAGCTGTGTTAAACTCTCTCTCTTTTTTAAGCCATCTCAGGTTTTTAAGTGGATTCAGTCCACTTTGAGGTGCCAATCTGTTGTAATGAGGGGTTCGGGCTGCGTTCCCAGTGCTGGGCCCCTTGTTCTGTCCCACCCGGCTCCCGGTGCGTACCGGAAATAATTACACAGAAACTGTATTCATTGAAATACTGCCTGGCCCATTAGCTCTAGCCTCTTATTGGCTAACTCTCACATATTATTTTAGCCCATCTCCATTAATGTGTATCGCCACTTGAGTTGTGGCTTACCGGCATGACTCTAACCAGTGTCCATCTTGTGCTGGAGAAGCATGGCGTCTGCTACACTGCCTTCTCTCTCACAGCATTCCGTTCTATCTACTCCGCCCACTTAAGGGCTGTCCTACCAAAAGGCCAAGGCAGTTTTCTTTATTCATTAATGGTAATCACAGCACACAGAGGGGACTCCCAAATCATCCCTGAGGACACTCCTACACCAGGCCTATTGCATTGCAGAATAGGGCAAGGTGGGAATTCCAAGCAGGGAATTCACTATACAAAGTGAAGTTTATACTTTCATCAAATCTCATAATATTGCAATATGATTTTTATTATCAAGCATTATATAGTTCTGAAATTAGAATGTTTGAAAGCTAAAAGTCATACTTTTATTGTATTTCCACATATATGCATAGAATACACATGAACTATTGTTTTAGAAATCAGGAAGCAAGCATGTTCATATTATTTTCAGTTCTTTAAATAAAGAATTTTTGAAGTTATAGATACTTTTGTACCACATTAAATCATATAACTATACATACATTAATTTTTAAATCTATACTTATAATACGTTTTGGAAACTGATAGCATTCAAAAGTACAATATTTAAAAGCATGTCACATTCTGAGAAAAACTAATATGTTACATTTATTACATTATATATTATAATAATTATAAGATGATAAGTATAAATGAATTGTATTTTTTGAGAATCCATATTTGTACATCTGTATGGGGTACATCAGGATAATTTGATTCATTTATACACTGTGTAATAATCAAATTAGGGTAATTAGCACTTCCATATGTTCAAACATTAATCAGTTTTCTGTGCTAGAAATACAGAGGATTTTTACATTATGAATAATAGCAGTATTACCTAATTTACAAAATACTTGTTTAAACAACTTGGCCAGAAGAGAGCAAAAGATTTTTTACTCATGTATTTAGAGAATCGTGTTTTATAATCATTTTGTAAGCTTTTATTTTATTTACTATTTATGTTAAAGTATCTCAGCTGGTGCTGACATTCAGTTCAGTATTCCATGATTAGGGACAATTGTAGTCTTATCATTTTTTTGTCAGTTCTCAGAGCTCAAATCTTCCAATTTACCAATGGAGCGAATCTCTGTCTCTATTTGTACCATTTTGTATTCTGTTAAGTAGACTTCTCATTTCAATGTGTGGCCTTCTTTTATGTGTACTTATTTGCTCATGTTTCCTCTTGTCATTGTCAAAGTCCTGCTTTGACAGGTAAGGACAACACAACAATACCAGGTTCTCCCCAGACTCGACTAAATGCTTACATAGTGTATTCTTGAGAAAATTATGATGAATATAGAATATTCAAAACATATTCTTAAAGAGTTATTTTTATATGTCTTTATGTTCACCACATGCATACAGGTTCCTTGAGACTCAGAAGCCTCGGAACTTTAGTAGCAGGTAGTTGTGAGACACCTGGTGTGGATATTGAGAGGTTGACTTCACTCCTCTGCAAGAGCTCAAAAAGCTCTTAACTGTTGATCCGTGTCTCCAGCCACAGGATATAAATTTTTGTTCCACAAAATTGTTATTCTCTACGTTGCCAATATAATTTACACTCAACTTCACATGGTAGTAAATTTTAGGAAAGGGCAACTTTTTCTTTTGCTTTCTGTGAGTATAGTAGTTTTAAGTCACACAAGCCATCATGGCATGTTTACTTGAATTTGTCACCTGTTGTCTTGGCATTTACATATTTAAGACCAAATAACATTTATTTGCTAAACCATCCCTTTTGCTTTCTTGACATATATTTTTACTTTCTTAATGGAAATATATTTATCTTATAAAAAAGAACTGCATTGCTATTGCTGTTTTTCTTCAAAAGTTGAAGGTGAAGTTGCTGAAGACTTTGCACATTTAGAATTCAGGATTCAGATGATTCAGGCTGGATCTAATCTGAAACTCTCCTTCCTGTGGTCTAACTTCCACAGTACCAGAAAGCACTGTGCAATCTGTCAAGGGAAGGAAGCAATGTATAGTCCTATCTGTCTTAGTTACTTTCCAATTGCTCAGCTAAGATACCATAGCCAAGAAAACATAAGATATTGTGGTTCAATATGGGGTTTACAGCTCCAGAGAGTTAGAACCCATGACCATCATAAAAGGGCGTAGGGCAGAAGGCAGGCAAATATGGGTGTGTAGCTGTAACTGAGAGCTCACAGTTTACTCACAAGCATGAGTCAGCAAACAGACTGGAAATAGTGTGGGGTTTTGACCCCTCAAAGATCACCTTCAATGACAAACCCCTCCAACAAGGCTGCATCTTCTAATCCTTTCCAAACAATTCTAACAATTGGGAATCAAGTGTTTAAAAGAATAAGCCTCTGAAAGGCATCCTCATCCATACCACCATGCTAACCTTCTGTGATACTATAAACAACCATATTGACTACTATGACAAGATATGTCTAAATGTCTAATAGGGACACATATATAGGTGTTAATCAGAAACAGTTTAATTGGATTTGGGGCTCACATGTATGATTGAAATCATTCCTGGTACTAGAAATTTCACCACCTAAATGAGGGTAATGAGGTCATGAATCTTAGAACAGTACCTACTACTGCCACTTTACTAGAATAGCCAAATTCTTAACTACATTCTATAATTTATCCTTATATTCACAGATGAGGCTAGCTCTCAGTCCTCATTAAAGACCTGCTCATTCCAGTAAAAAGACAACAACAGGACACAATGTAGAGATCAAAGATTTGTGGGAAACTCATTGAGGATGGATACATCCACAGCACAACTCTTTCATCTAAGGCTAAGGAACATGAAGGAAGAGGGAATCGAGAGATTGTAAGGAGGACCAGAGAATCTGCTGTGAGACTGTGTCACAAAAATGACCTGCACAATACACAATCAATAGACATATAATGTAGAAGTGGCAAAATCTGAGGGGTTTCGATGCCTAGACTTTCCCCCCACCAAAAAAAATAACAAAACTGCAGCCAACTAGCATCTGGTGAGGCAGGTTAACTTCTTTTGGGATGAGCCCCATAATTGGTTATTCAGTATAAAGTGATTGTCTCTGAAACCATATATATACAAACAACAAAAATGGACTCAGGAGATTTTATGTATACATTTGTGCATATGTGGGTCTGTGAGTATGTGTGTGTTGTCCATGTATAGACATATATACATGCATGCATACAAAAATAATGCATACATACTTACTCATCTTTTTTAAGAAAAAGAGGCCACCAATTTGAGGGAGTAAATGTATATATTTTGCATATCAGTTCAGTGCTATCAGAGGCCAGGAAACGTTGTCATATTGCTTAAATTGAAGTTTATGGGTGTTAGGAGCCGAACTTTCGTCCTCTGATAGAGCAGTGCATGCGCTTAACCACTGAGTCAACTATGGCTCAGTTGCTTGTTTTGAACTATGAAGGTTAAGGAAAGAGAGTTATTTTACTACAAAGCATTTTAGTTAAATAGAAATCTTCTATTTTTTTCTTTTGCTACTGATCCACAGTATCCAAAATGTTAACAACAAAGACATTCTTCACTAAGAGTTAAAAATGATTAATTAATTGAAGAAAGAGACGATGAAATAATGCATGGTATAGTGAAATAGAATGCTTCTAATGTCCAAGTTCCAGACTTTCATTGATATAAATGTTAGTTTTTAAGCTGCTGTGTTTTGAGCATGCCTTGCATCTTGAGTACGAGAGTGTTATTTACATTGCAGCTATTAAGAATCAATGACATGTAGCAAGTACTTAGTATACCTCTACTTCAGACTGTACTTTGGTGAGGATGGAGATGGATGGTGATCGGTTACTGGCTTGGCTTTTCTCTGGCATGCAGTTCCCATTTATAAAATTTAATCCAGTTGCTGCTTATTTTCTCTGTTCTCACATGCTTATATTTTATAGCGGCATATCTTGGCATATTTGTGTTGTGATTTTTTTAATGGAAGAGCACAAGATTGCTCACTCATATATACTCACAGTTAAATTCTCACATAATTAGTGTAGATTTGTGAGTGTGCGGGGCTGTACAGGAATGCTTATCTCCCAAGCATTCTAATACATTTTTTGAAGTAATGTGAACAAGTACAGGTTTGAATATGATATTTGATATAATTTTTGTATAAAAACACTCATGTCCCTTGAACTGTCCTATGTGCATGTCTTTTGTAACTGTAGTGATGTTTTTAAGCTTACTCATGTAATTCATAATGTAAAGGAATGGCCATACTATAACAAACTTATATAAGTAGATTTTATTTTGGTATCACCCTATCTGCTGTTTCCCCAGGCTGTCCTCCATCCATAATTGCAAAGTGGGCTGTGGGCTAGAAGATCAGACAAATGTTGAGATGTGGACAGAGCTAATTAGCTTTAGAACCCTAGTAAACCTCCTTATGTGAGAGCCATAATTGTAAATACAGCCTGCTTCAAAACACTCTATTTGAGAGCAGTCATAACGAGTACCATCTGCCAAAGGGGAGCGAGAAGGCTGCTCTGAGCAGTTGGTTTGTAGGACGAGCCACACTCATTGTGTCACTGTGCTCTGGTTCTTTGTTTCAAGAAAGTACATTTGATTTGACAATGAGCTCTTATGTTTCCTTTTAAATATTGTTTACATGGGAGTTAAACATCAAATAAACAACAGGAGTTGATGTTAAGGAATCTCCAGCTGATTTTTTTTGCGTGTTTTTCTTTCATCTAGAAAAGGATTATATTCTTTTGTTCCCATTTACATTCAAATCACTTGCATACGGTGTAATTAAAATCTTCAAAGTTTACAGATTCCCAATATATAAAGTACACAGTATCATTTTAAATCTATACAAGCTATTTGAATAGATAATATGACATAAAATGTTTTTAAGCTTTTATGGTGTATTCTAAAATTGTTAGAAATCTCTTTCAGTTATTAAGAGATTTCTTATTCAGGTATAAAGACAAGAGCTATAAATAATACTGGTATTAGAAAAATTGATGTGCTGTACAATTCAGGTAGCTGCCTATTTGAATGTATTGCTTTGCAAAACAATACAATTTAATTATAATTCAGTGCATGAGATCTAATTCAATGTACTTCATCACTAAACACACATAAATATCATTTACAAAGTACATTGTGTAATATTGGTTAAAGTGACAAGGAAGAGCATTTGGGAGTATAGAACCTGAAGTTGTTACTAACAAATTGGTGGTGATGAGTTAAAAGTAGATAAAAACAGGGACTTGGTGACGATTCCTTTTCAAAAGATCATGAAAGTTGCTTTAGCACAGGTCCTATTTTAGAACATGGAAGTTAAGGGTAGGAAGAAATATGCAATTGAGCAAGTGGGAAGAAATTAAAATGATTATTTGGATGAGCGAGTGATGTGTTCCTATGAACTATACTAGCAAAGTTGGCTTGTTCATTGCCAGCTTTTCTTAACTTAAATTAACCCATCTACCTTTTCCTTTCTGGAGTTTTGTCTTTCTCCCTGCTGTATTTCTTCCTTTCCTTCTTACTCTCTTACTGGCTAGGTGGTTGGCCCCTGACATCCTTCTCCTCTTGTTCTCTCATTGCTCTTCTCTTTCTTTATTTTTCCTTCTATTTATACTCTTTGCCTAATTGCCCTGCTTATCCTTGCTCCTGTCTCACTATTGGACGTTCAGCTCTTTATTAGTACCATTAGGTGTTTTAGAAAGGCAAAAAAAAAATCACAGCTTCACAGAGTTAGACAAAGGCAGCATAAACAAAAGCAACATACATTAAAATAATACTCCCCAACATACTCTTATAGTGAAATTTGTTAATTAAGACATAAAATTAAAATAAAATGTCTTGTAAATGTAATAAATATGTGAATTACCCAAAGAAACAAAATAAGAGGGTAGTCAACATTATCAGATCAATCATGAAAGTAATGATTATTGCTAAAATTTGAGAACATAATATTTTTGTCAATTAACCCAGTCCCTGGCCATATTTAAAGTGCTCAAGAATGCATATAACATTAATTTTAAAAAAGCATTTTAACAGAGAAAAAACATGTGACCTGTATAACTAAGAAGCTAATTCTAAACATTATATGATTTAATATATAGCCTATGAGTGTGCAGCTTCTCTGGGGTGGCACATGTATATGTTACTTATATGAACAGTAGCAGAATGGTTAGCAGTTCATCACTCCATTTTCCATCACCATAGCAAATACAGATAATTGATTTGTAAAGAAAAAGTGTTGGTTTGGGCTCACAACTTTGAAATTTTCACTCCTTCATGATCAGAATATACTGGACCTGTGACAGTGCATCACTCAGCAACAACATGTGATAGGGACATCCCTCATGGCCTTGTAACAAAAGTAAGAAGGGAATGGAGTCCTATAATCATGATCAAGGGAAAATCTGGTGTAGGAGGTCATTTTGTATTCATGTTGCTTTTATTGGTTAAATAAAGAGACTGCCTTGGCCTTTTGATAGGGCAGGACTTAGATAGGCGAAAAAAAAAGAAAACAGAATGCTAAAAAAAAAGATAGAGAGAGCCACCGCCATAAAATCACCAGAGTCAGACATGTTAAATCTTTCCCACTAAGCCACGATCTCATGGTAAACACAGATTAATAGAAATGGGTTAGTTTAAGATGTAAGAGTTGGCCAAAAAGAGGCTAGATATAATGTGCCAGACAGCAATTAAATAAATACAGTTTCTGTGTAATTATTTCAGGTATAAACTAGCTGGGAACGTGGCCCACTCCTCTTACAACAAAAATCTTCAACCATTTTGTGTCTTTAAGTTCTACAACCTTTCACTTGCAATGACTTATTGAAAGTAAGCTGAACTTTAAATAGCGTGTGAGCCGGAGAACAATGCTTTAACATGTGCAGCTTCAGCGAACACTCAAAGCACAGC
>PVIU01011307.1:38878-63874 GCA_004026605.1 Ondatra zibethicus
TGCCGGACGCTAATGGTAGGGTATGGAGGAAGAGAAAAGGGCAGAAGATGGAACATGTGTGAGATGAGTATGTTCAAGTGCTCTGAGTAGTTTCCTAAAACTCTGCTTCTTCCTGATTACTAACACTATATCCCGTGAGTTAATTTCACTCTGAAGATGAGATCACTCAAGGAGAGATGATTTGACTTTTGTAATTAAAGACGCAATTCTCTTCTCTGTCTCAAGGAAAAAATAACAAAAGATCACATAAATCTGAACTTGACAGAGGACTTATGTGCTGCTGTTAGGGTGGATAGATGATTGGTTTCTTATCCTGAAGTATAGGAACTAAAAAAGAATCAGTTCCAAACATCTTGAACATCTTAATATAAAATTAAAATTCTCCATGGTTTTCAGTTCTATAAGTATCAAAGAAATCTCACTGAGGATATTTAATAATAATGGTATTTATTCAACTTCATCAACATTTTCTGTCAGTTAATGTAGTAGGTCTTTTGTATTTATTATTTTATTTATTATTCACAGCCTGATAATGCTGTGAGTTCTATTTTATGCAGCCAAGAATGTGTCCCAAACTGTTTTCTCTTATAAATACCAACTTCATTGATACATGAATGATTGACAATTCCTTACGAGATTCAAACTACAATTTTAACTATCACTCAATATATTTTATTCCTTTTGTTTCTTACAGACAAAGCAAGGTAAATAGTCTTGTTAAATATCTTTTATGGCTTGTTGGGAATTATAAAGTCAAGAAGAATTGAAGCTGAAATAGACTAAAGAGAAATATGAAAATATCTGTCATACTTCCAACACATGAATTCAATTTCTGATAATCCTTGGGCTCTCATATACGATATATGGCTTTTATGTCACTGGGAATTGCTTTAAACTTGAGAAATGGAGAGTGGTAAAGAAGTTTAGTATTGATTCTTAGTGACAATGACCCTCCTGGTGACATTGGCTTAGCTCATTTTTCTTCAGGTACCCTGGTGAAGGGAAGATAAACAAACAAACCTCCAATTAAATTAAAAAGAGAAGTTTCTGAATTAAAAACTTAAGAGCAGTTAATATGAATTACTTGAAAGTTGGAAGAAATATAGGAACATCACAAGTGTGCAGTAGGGAAACAGCAGAAGAAAAGGAAAAATACGGGGACAAATGATTTAGAATTTTGAGATCCAAGGGCATGGTTAGAAGCTTGTACCTTGGTGCATAGAAATAAATGTACTTTATAAAATAATTTATAATAGATAAGACTTTGTGATAAGTATATATATTTAGTAAAAATCATTTTAACTATTGAAGCAAAATAGTTCATATTTTAAGAGAAAGGAAGAAATGGAAAAAAGAAGCAATAGCAACAAATGAATTGCAAAAAGAAATTAGGTTTAAGATGAAAACTAAACATAGGAAAGAAAACAGAAAGGCTAAACTGCAGGAGCAAACAATAAGTTAGGGTAGGTGAGCTGTTTATGACAGTAACATGCACAGTGTGAACTCGAAGAAAAATCAAAGACCAAATTTGCAGGGCAAATGAATTGATGTTCATGGTCACATGCCAGGAAACAAGCTCTATGGAGTATGTAGTTAGAAAGATATAGGAATGTGTTTATGTTTTTAACAATTACCTACCATTGTCTGATTAATTTACATTTTAAATTTAACATTGTGTAATCTGATTATTATTTGCTCACACACTGTTGAGTAAGATCCTTTGTTGACTGAGTTTTCTGTCGTGCCTGGTTCCCACAGTCATTAAGTCCCAAAGAAATTACACAGAGGTCTACATTAATTATAACCTGATTGGCCTAGTAACTCGGGGTTCTTATTAATTAATTCTTACATCTTAAATTGGCCAATTATTCTTGCCTATGTTAGCCACGTGGCTTGGTACCTTTTTTAGCAAGGCGGTCACATCTTGCTTTCTCTGTGGCTGAGTCACAACTGCAGACTGTGCTTCCCTCTTCCCAGCATTCTTCTTGTCCTGCCTATACTTCCTGCCTGGCTACTGGCTAATCAGCATTTTATTAAAAATAATACAAGTAACAAGATAAAAGACCATTGTCCCATAGCACTTTCCCCACTTTTTTTTCAAAGCAAGAACTTTGGATCAAATCTCCGTTGTTTAGTTTTCTTCCTGACCATTATCCATAACAACTTAGAACCAACATTCTAAACAAAGGAAAATATCCATACTCCATTTATTTTGGGAATGTGGGCATAGTTTTCTAGGCTCGTTCCTGCCAATTGGGGATGCTGATAATCTTATGGGCACCTAAAGAAAATTTAGAATTATGATCTCTCAAGACTGGAGAATCCTGTGAGGCTTGATTATCTCAGGCAAGAGTCTTGAATCTGTTCTGGATGTAGAACTCAGACATCTGTGCCTTTTACTCCTATCAAAGATTTCTTAAGGAGGTCTTCCTTGATCAAACCTGATTTTTCTTAACCAGAAACGAATCCACAGCCTCTCATTTCCTATGGAAACAAAAGCAAAACTGTTCTCCAAAGTAACATACTTTTGACTTCAATTTTGAAGTCAAGATATATTTAAAATACCTACCTAGGATTAATTCAGCAGCATTTATATACAAATATCTTTTAACATCTGTTGCTCCTTTTTTAGCATTCAAAAATTCAAAAAGAACATAATAACACAGTATCTAGATTCTGTGTGTTTCCCATATTTATGTGGCTTTATTTTAAACTCTTTTTTTTAATTTTAAGTTTTTGGCTTTTTGAGAAAGGATTTTTCTGAGTATCTTTGTCTGTCCTAGAATTCACTTTGTAGACCAGGTTGTCCTTGAACTCACAGAGATCCATGTGCCTCTGCTTCCCAAGTGTTGGGATTAATGGTGTGTGCCATCACACCCAACTATTCTTTTTTTTGTTTTTATTTTAAGGACATTTATCCTTTTTCTTTTATCTCCCAAGCCTACATATATTATTAAATACACTCTAAACTGTTTAGTGGTTTTCTTCATCTGAATCTGTCTTTACTGTATATCTTTCTTTTTCTGACCACATGAGTCTTTAATTTTTTAAGTGATATGTCTAGGATTAAAGCTGTGCTTTTAATGGCTGGATCCTGTCCATTCCTTAGCTTTCTGAGATTCCAGCCTCATGGTGGAGGTACTGGTTGGAGCCATGTTTATTGCCAGAACTCTATGGCATTTCAATGTCCCTGACACCCCAAAAATCATGCAGTTAGTTTTGAATCAACACCATTTAAGTGCCTTGTGGCAGGACCTCTTAAAAGAGCTGCAAGGTTTGGCAGCTAAAGCTGAGTCAGGAAACCTCTCCTAAATGAGATGCGCTTGCCTCTAGCAAGCAGAGCAAACCCAAGAAAGTGCTGCTATCAAGAAGCGATGCTTAACACTGTTATTTTGTGTCTAGAATTCCTTCCTAAGTTCTCTCAGGTTTTATGTAGATGCAATTGTCCCCACGTTGGACATCATTCTGTAGGCAGAGATTTTTGTCCTGCCTGGTTCCCGCAGTCATTAAGTCCCAAGGAAAGCACACAGAGGTCTACATTAATTATAAACTGATTGGACTAGGAGTTCAGGCTTCTTATTAATTAATTCTTACATATTAAATTGGCCCATTATTCTTGTCTTTGTGGCTTGGTGCCTTTTTCAGCAAGGCAGTCACGTCTTGCTTCCTCTGTGGCTGAGTTATAACTGCAGGCTGCCCTTCCCTCTTTCCAGCATTCTCATTGCCCTGCTGATACTTCCTGTCTGGCTACTGGCCAATCAGCATTTTATTAAAAATAATACAAGTGACAAGATAAAAGACCATTGTCCCACAGCAATCCTTTTAAATTGCCATTTGATTTTGAGTTATGGATTTGAGAGTTTTAGTGAAGACATTTTGAAAGTGAAACTTTCATGACACTTTTCTTAATATAGTTGCATATTTAATTGTTTCAGTTAGAAAAAACATTATCATAATTTCCAGGTACCCTCTTATTGTTATAATATGGATAACAACTAGTCTGATTTTACTCTGGACCAATAATCAATTGGTTTTTATGATGATAATAAAGTTGTTTGTTAATGCTCTGCAGCAGTCCCAGTAGTGTGGTGTTACACTGAAATATATCAATTCCAGTTTTCTACTTATTCATAAAAGAGTATCATGCATTTAAAATATTTGACAAATATCTTATCAGGAAATAAATATCATAGGTATCTTAGGTATTAGAAAAAAAGGTAATAATTATCACTCCTAGGATTACAATTTTTTTTTGTTGTTTTTGTTTATTGAGACAGGATTTTGCTCTAGATTTGGCATCTGTCCTGGAACTAGCTCTTATAGACCAGGTTGGCCTCAAACTCACAGAGATTCACTTGCCTCTGCCTTCCAAGTGCTGGTATAAAAGGCTTGAACCACCACCACCTGGCAAGATTACAATTTACATCAGATGCTTGTAATGCCTCTTCTGAATGTTTTTGGCATTGTAGCTGAATTGCTGTTTCACTCCTCATTTCTACTATTTCTGTCCAATTTTTTAAGGTTAAATTGTGAAATACCTACATATACTTCTAATTTCTTTTCTGCTGGCTGGTTTAGAGTGACCTATGTGTAGTTCTTCTTTACATAGAGCTGAAATCAATAAATAAGCATCAATACAATGCATTTTCCTAATCTTAATTAACTTTACTTCAAATTTTATTTAAAGACTATATGTTCCAAAATTCCATACATCTGCCTATAAAATCACAATACCTTCATCAAATGTTAATTCAATTTTTCCCCATATTATTTTATAAGTTATTTGTATTTTTATGTTACTATTACTCTTTCTGCACTAAAATGAGAAAAAAATATATATAGACAATTTTGAGTTCCAAACCAAAGCTTTAATAACTCAAATTATATATTCATATCTGCATTCTCTTGGTAATATTCCATTGTTTAGAACCTTTGTTTACTTTGTTGAGGATAGCCATTTCCCTTAGAATCATCATAATATAAAATTTGGTCTCCTATTTCACTTGAGTTAAAGATCCATGTTCTGGAGAAAAAGACAGCTGACACTCCTAGAAGTTAATTTTCGGGGCTGGAGAGAAATTTTGTCAGTTAAGAACAATGACTTCTCTTCCAGAGGATGAATTCAATTCTAACACTTGCATGATGGTTCACAACTGTTTGTAATTCTAGTGCCAATGGATCTGATGCCCACTCCTGGATTCTCCTGGCACTGCATTCCTGTGATACACAGACAAACATGCAGGCAAAAATCTGATACACATAAGACAGAATAAGAATAAAATTTTACAAAATGAATTATAAAATATTTCCATACCCTTAAAATAGAATAATAAAAAATAGGACAACATGAATGACTACACAATTTGTGATTAAAATGAGAGCTTTCAATATTTTTATTTATATTTCTGTGTGTGTGTGTGAGAGAGAGAGAGCTGGTATGCACACCTGCTCAGGTGAGAAAATGCTGGACAAAGAAATCATGTTTCCTCATCTAACACCTTCTTTGTTTCCTTCTTAGACATGGTCTTTCTCTGATTCTTAAAACCTTGATTTTGTTATTAGTCTGGACACCAGCAAGTCCCAGCAATATTTCCATGTCTCTCCCATTCAGAACTGCAGTTACAGGTGTTTGTGGGATGCCTGGATGATTATCTGTATTCTGGGATCTGAATTCTAGTCATTATGGTGCTTGAACACACTTCATTAAATTCTGAGCAATCTCCCCGGTCCAAAGGATTTGTTTTAAAGCAATATTTGACATTTTTTAGTAATTAAATAGTTCTTTGCTAATCTTACACTAGATTTTCCCTTTTCTCGTCAAGTGTCATTTAAAAGCCATTTATTTTGATACAATAATGACCTAATAAATCTATATACTCTTGTTTGGATTCAGAGATCAAATCATTAGAAAAAAAATTAAGATGTGATTCTTTCTTAATGTTATTTGGCAATTTTTTTGGACTTTGGTAATGTCTAATAAGTGAGTACACACAAAAAACAAATATGTACTATATTTATAGGATGAAAATAAGAAAGATGTCCTTTTATTTGTTGACACATTAAGAACACATTTTTTTTGTAACCTTAAGAAAACTATCATATTTGCATAGGTGTAAAACAATAAAAAGTTTTTAGAGCCATAGAGACATTTATATGTTCTAAAAAAAAAAAGCTGTAGTGATTGAATTATAACAACAAATCAGTTCATCATCAGCTGCCTCAACCTCTGTTTCTATCATTGTCCTTTATGCTTGCTGTCATTGTTATTGACCTTCTTTTCATGACTTTCCACTGCTGAGCCACGTCTGGGGCCTTGTGTCTTCCCCTTTTTGCTTTCTCCATTTTGATTGTCTGGGCCTTTCCATAGTACATATATTACATTCCAGCCCATAAAAAACTTTTATTAAATCAAGTCTCTGTGTCTTGTAAGAAACTGAAAAAAAAAATACTGAGCTCGCAAAGATTTTCAAAAACTGGACATCAGTGCGTGCTACTGAGAGGTAACTGAGTTGAATCGTAGGAAATTAATTATCAACAATGTTCTAAAAGTTTATCATATATTGTTTTGTTTCCAGGGAGCCATGTGTGTACACCTACTATACTTACACATGAATTCACAATGCAGAGTTAAACAAACTTTTACAAGAAAGCATGGGTGTTATGAATCTTATTATTTTGATGATTAGATAATTTGCATATATTAAAATTAGGAAACATCTAAAGTTGCCGATTGGTTTGTAAAATAATCAAAATTAATGCTTAGCAGGTATAAATGCCTCAATAAGAGGGAGATTACAAGAACTACTATGAGCAGAAACAGATTATTGAAATTGGTTAAATTTGCTAAGAATTCTTATGAGCACTAATAAGTCCTGGATAAATTGACTTATGTGAAGAGGTAATAATTTCCAAAAATAGGTATTATGATACACCAACAAAATGGAGTTACAGATAAGACACACGAATCATTGTAGGGTTATCAACTTCATTGCAGAGGCAGAGAGAGTCAAAGAAGCATGCACATCAGGGCTTAGAGAATTTTGGATTTCTTAGTAGAAAAATAGGAGTATTTATTAAATGGCCATTGACTATTTTTCTGTACAAAATCATATTAACAAAATTTCTATTTTTAGGAAGAGTAATCAGATACTGATATTCTGTTTGGGTGACATAAATTATATAATTATTAACATTAATTTCCATAATTGTCATTTGAAAACGCTTACTTATTCCATAAACATGACATTGGAAGATTGAGTGTCTGTAGAGAAAAGGCATGCCAAAGATTATTAGATATCAATAAAAGAAGTGACAAAATATAATCAATAAAAAATATGATCTATTCCATTCTTTATTTTCTAAACACTGATGCACTGGGGCTTAGTGTGGCATTCATTATATTAAGTACTAATTTTAATATTGGATGTTTATTGATTATTCCTATTGCGGTGATAAAATACCATAACAAGGAAGGCAAATCTTAGAAGGAATATTGGAAAACATTGTAATAGGCTGCAGGGTGGAGCAGGGTGCTGGGGACTCACATCTTGAACCACAGCAGGAAGCAGAGAACAAGACCAAATTTCAGATGTTTAAACACTTGAAGCCCACCTCTAGTTCCGTACTTCTTCCAGCAAGACCACACTTCCAAAACCTCCTAAACAGTACCAGTTGAGAGCCAAATATTCAAATATAAAGGACTGTGGGGGATATCTCCTTCTAATGACTACAATATGTAAGAACTCATTGGAAATAAATTAATTTGAATATTTGTCTGAAAGAGAACATAGAGATCGATATTTGAAAATATGGGACTGATTTGAGTACAAGTCTGTACTTTAATTTTTCAATAACAAGCGTTAAGCCACTGAAGGCCATAATTTATCCTTGGTAGGGTTCACTCTTTTGGAAGAAAGGAAAGGAAAGGGAAATAAGAATAAAATACATACACATGCACACACATGCACACACACATACACATATATATTCTTTAGAAAATTATTTATACTTTAGAAACACAAACACATTCTAAAGCAGTTTCAATGATATTTTAAACCACTCTATCTTTATTTTATATTTAAAAGATGAAAAAAAATGTGAAATTTCTATTCTTTCAGGAATGGTACAATAAAATTATGTTACATTTGATGAACTCTGCCTCGTAAATATGGTAATTTTTATTTGTCTATTGGTTCAAACTTAACTGAAGCTTTCAGAACACTAGTTTCCCTAAAGAAATCGTGTATGGATTCTTACAATGTTCATATAAAACAGATTATAATTTGTCCTGTTCATATATTTTGAAAATTAAGAAACCATGTTATAACAATAGAGTAAAATACACAAGCATGATCAGTGGTTAATGGAATTTTATTTATTTCTATTTTTTAAATTATTTTATTATTGTTTTATTAAGAGAACTATACCTCTTCCTTCTGTCATAAAACTATTATGCTTATCAAATATATTTTTAAATGTCAAAGGTATACATATAAAATCTTCTCTAAGATCAGAAAGATATATCTTAAAGATATACTCAAAACATGTCTATATTTGAAGATTTTCTCAAAGCTAGGGTAAATATAAAAAGTAAAGTCTGTTGAAAACTCATTTTGGATTCTTGACTCCTAAATTTGAAATTGTGTTCCAGTGTAGATACTAATTACATTGAAATTGGAAAACTACAGACCATGGCAAATGTTCTGTAACTCTGAAAGTGAGCATGATGCTAAGGAGGTCTGAGAGAACCTTAGGTCTTTGTGTATTCCCTAAGGTTCTCTTCAGGAAAACCAAGGGATAAAGTGAGCACCCATTTCTAACCCAACCAACACACTAGCAGAGCTGAACCATAGCAGAATACTTAGGACCATGTCATCACAATTGGCTAACTCCTCATATACAAAACAATGTTGTGGGTCATTAAAGCCAGAAATGAACATGTAGTGACTTGTGCAGTGTGTTTGTAGAGACCAGAACGAAAGTTACTATTTATACTTTCATACTAGGTTCCCGTGGGAATGTCCTTTTATGAGTCCAAGATTAAAGCCAATATCTTTTTCTAGCTAATGGATTCATCAAAAAGTGTGTAGAACATTGGAGGATTATGAAAATTGAAGCACGTTTTTCAGAATTTGTCTGCATTTTCACTATTATTGATTGCACTGTTAATGTTATTCACTTTTATATTTAGGATAGATATGTGTACTACACTATAGATCATAATTGGGTATTTGTCAGTGAAAGTAGAACTCTCAAGATTAGCATATAAAAAGACAATGTGGAGTATTTAAAGCACATAAGACAGTTTTGTGAGGTGTGGATTGTAATGCAATCTCATGACTTAGTACTGATTCATTAAGATTGTCTTTGTCAATGCACATCAACCAGGAAAACTGTTGTATTCAGGAAGTGTGATACTTTTGTTAATGTGGACATTTTCAATTACTTGATTCTAAAATATTGAACAAAAATGTAAAACTAAATTGCAACAACATAAATGTATGCAGAATAAAAGGCACTTCAGAAGTAAAATGAATTATTTTCTGCAATGTGAGCATGGGGAAAATTTAAAAAGTGCATAGTGAAGATCACAAGGCCACTATCAACAGTACGTATTATCTACAAACGAGAAGTAGAGACAACTACAGGAGGGTTGTCACAACAGGGGAGAGTGTTGAATCTGAGCCCAGGAAGAGTGGCATATGCCAAACCAAAAGGAAAGCAAAACTTAGAATAGCTGATTTTGGGACTATAATGAAGATAGGTTACTTGCTAGTAATATTTGTGTACAGCACTAATGGATAGTGAAGAAAAGAAGATTGTGACCAATAGGGATACCCTAGGACACAAACTGAGAGAGGTGTCAGCATTGCCAGTGGTGACAAGAAAAACTGAAGAATTATTCGAAAGAACACTTAAAATGTATCAGGTATATCACCTACATTACAGACAGAATAAAATAATTTATTGTAGTTCTGGTAGTAACACGTGAGGCCAAAACTCTATTGACAATGTTTGTTTCAATGAATTAACTTGTGAATCTACCTAGGCAAAATACCAAATGCTACATCCGGATTCAATCTTGAGAGACTGTTGTGTCACAAGAAGGAAATGTACTAATGGGACTTGTCGAGAGCCTGAAGTAATAAATAAATAGCATTAAAAACAGAAGATGAAGAGAGAGCTTTGTTTTTGTTTACCTAGGGACAGAGTTTCGGTTTCCTGAGAAAAATCTTAAAGTCTATTAATAAATTTACATTGATAAATAAATACTTTAAGTAAAGCATAATTCCAGCAACCTGATCATAAAGAGAAAGGAATTTTACCTATGTTGATTGGTCTCATAGGAGGTGTATGGGGAAACACCCTTCTCCTAATTATTGAATTAAATGGAGTTTGCAAGCATTAGTATAATCAGTACCCTATAATCAAATCAGGCAAGAAATCAGGTTTTGATTATATATTATTCTTCCTATTACTAACAAATTGCCAAATCATTGGGAATGTCCTTAAATATGGGGGATGATGGCAAAGGATTGGTAAAGCAAAAAGTTTATTTAGTAAAAATAGGGACTTACAATTAGATTTCATGAAATTAACAAAACACTTCTGCTTTCTTTAAATATTCACCTAAAAAAATAGATTCCTTGCCTCCTAAGCATGAGTTAATCTGCTGTAAGAAGCGACTGCATTTACACAGAGTATAACTATCTCTGTTTTATAGTACCTCCTACCAAAATTCTATAAAACACTGGAGCTTTATTTTTGAACACAATTCAATAATCCTATTGTAGAACACTACTCTTAGTTCATCATTCAATTAAGATGATTTTATAGATTGAAAATTTGATTAAAATAAATTTGCTTTCTCCTTGGTAAAGATGCTCTTAGAACCACCTACCATAAAACTCTATTAAGTTCCATTTTCAAAATAATTCTGACAACCATAACAGTGAATATCTATCCTAGTATACATATAAGCAAATAATAATAATGTTCTTTTCATCATCTAACAACTAAGTAGTAAATTTGAAGTTGAAAAATAATTACATTGGCTTTTGTTAATATTACCATTGTAAAATATCATATTATCATTAGATATATGTATTTTTTAACTCATGATTTAATGAAGCCAGCTTCTAAAGACAGGATTTTGAGGACTTGAAGGTGATAAACATCTAATCTATGAATTTCTTCTTAAATAGAGCTATTAGGTAGAAATTTATTAGTGTATCAAAACATAAAATTGGAGAATATTTTCATTGTTTTATGCAGTTTTACATGAATTTATCAATATAAAAAATATAACTAATCAGAATAACCAGGTTTAGTTTTGTCACAAACTTTATCAACCATGTTTGTGATTGTGAGGATATAACTAAGATTTTATATATATAAATATAATAACTAAAGGTAATCTTAGTTATACTCTTAGTGATATATATATATAAAAACTCATCTCAGATATGTGAATACAGATATCTGTATATATACATATATATACATAATAGAACTGAAACTTATATAGAGATTGCAGGCATTACAGGAGATATCAATACAAGGCATTGTTAATGTGCAATGATGTTTATGTTAAAGTGTAGTAGAAAGGAGAGGGCTGTGTTCCTGGGGCCTGGTTAGCTTATACCCAAAATAATTACACAGAAACTGTATTAATTAAATGACTGCCTGGCCCATTAGCACTAGCCCCCTCTTGGCTAACTCTCACATCTTAAACTAACCCATATCTAGTAATCTGTGTATCACCATGGGGTCATGGCTTACCAGAAAGATTCTAACCTACATCCATCTCAGGCTGGAGAAACATGGCATCTGCCACACTGCCTTCTCTCTCCCAGCCTTCTGTCCTGTCTACTCCGCCCACCTAAGGGCTGCCCTATCAAAAGGCCAAGGCAGTCTCTTTATTTAACCAATGAAAACAACAGAAATACAGAAGAACCTCCTACACCATTAAATCATAATACATTTATTTGTATAGGCTAATTAATAGTTAATAACAGTAGCAATTGTCGTATTGGTTTATCATTTGTCCTTCTACTATGAATAAAATCTAGAGCTAATTGTTAAACAAGTCTAAGTTTTATATGTATATTAATATTATACTTTAATTACATATTTATATAAAAACACACATATACATATACATACATACATACATACATACATACATACATACATATATATTCTGGTGCTGTGACAAAACTTTGTAATCAAGGCAACTTATAGAAGAGTTTATTTGGCTTATGTTTCCCATGGTCTAGATTCATAATGTTATGGCAGAGGCATCTGGCAGCAGCAGGAAGTTGATTGCTCACATCTTGAACTCTAAGCACAAAGCAGAGAGAATAAATTTCAAGTATGGAAAGGTCTGATGACCTGAAAACTCTTCCCAAGAATCATACTAATCCAAAAAGACCACATTTCCCAAAACTTCCACAAACACTGCCAGTAACTGTGACTCAAATGTGCAAACACATAAATCTATGGGAGATATTTTCCTGTATACCACCACATGCTTGTTCTTCAAAAATTATTCCAGAAATATTAGCATTCACAGGAATAGTAGATCAATGCATGTCATTGCCCCCAAGAAACTTGAAGTGCACAATGTTTGGTGGGCAAGCATTGTGGATTTGGCCTTGCATGTACCTAGACTCACATATTCATTTAAGCCTTAATTTAAGCTTAATTTAAAGTTTAAAATCAAAGCAGTATAATTTAAAATAGAAAATTAAGACAACCTTAGTGGTACAGACTTTTAATAACATCATGAGGGAAGAGGAGGTAAAGGTAATAAATCCAGGGCCAACTTGGTCTACATAAGCATTTGAGACCAGCCAGTTTTATATGGTTTTATCTTTTTTCAAAATGAAAAGCAAGCAAGCCAACAGAAAGATGGGAAGAAGCTTTAAAATACACATATTCATGCTTTAATTTTGTACCGCTATACAAATATATTGATAGGTTTAAACAAGGTATTAGCATGAGAGTTAAAAAATTATAGTTAAATTTATGAATTAAAAGTGTTACAATGTTAATATGTTTTAGTGGAAATCATACTTCAAAATGTATTTTACATGCACACATGAACACAGTTGTAGCAGTCCCATCAATGATTAAGTATATCTTTAAAATACATTGATAATCTACATAAAGTTTTCAATTAGTATATTCATTTAAAAATGTTTAGAAAAATTTCATTTCTAAATTTGTTTCTTTAATTGGAAAAATTGTCAGTTACTTGGAAATATAAGGATCAATACATTAAAAGGTATGCTTAGCACATATTTTAAGTCTCTATTAACATTTAGTAAAGCAAATTAATTTTCATTTTTTAATAAACAGAGTGTAAATTATGGTAACTTTAAAAAAGACCTTTGGAATCCTGTTCCAAGGTCCTCTTCAGGATTGAGATCAGATGCTACAGGAAGCTAAAAGTACTTGTGTTTGAAAGCGAATGAACCCTCTCACACTGTGCTTTTCTGAACAAGTCTCTTTATTCTTCTGGTTCTGCTCTAATTCTCCTGTCCTAATTTTAAGTCCTCTTAGTTTCTTCTTTTTTCCATATCTCAAAAACTCTCTTTCTGCTTTCCTTCATTTATTTCCTTGAAGTGATTTAAAAAAAAAATTCGAGTTACTTCTCATAGGTCAAAAGCACATTCCTATGGTATGTCGTAAGGAGCTGAGTCATTTACCATGACAACACAAGGGTCCAAGATTACAGGAGTAAGACTGTGACCAGACAGGGAAGTGCACAGTGCCAAGTGACAAACCTTGAGATGTAGGTCTTTTGTCAGCAGACTGACAAGTGAAGAATTGTCATGATTTTCTTAGGGTGGTTTCTGTAACAACCTTGGTTGGACACCTATGACACTGACCTTATGCATAGCTATAAAATTTTAAACTTATGGTCTATTTACAAAAAGTTTTTAGTCCAGTTTGAACTTTCTCTGAGGTAAAAGTGAACTAATTATGTAGAGTTAGTCTGAGCAAAAGTAACAAGGCAGGCTTTTAAGTATCTACAGTACTTGTGGGACAATAGATCTAGTTATGATTCATCTTCTAGGATATTTTCTATATATCAAAATTACACAGCTAAATAAAAAGTAATCTTCCTGACCTCCCACAGATATATGTGCCCATAAGATTGATATGCAATCATGAAATGACATTCACACATCAAATGAGATTACATACTACAATGGAGGTATTTGGAAGACACCAAACTACTTTAGCAAACGTGAGCAATAGTTTCCAGAGTAGATAGTCCTGCAGGACTTGCCTGGACAGGATTAACCTCCAACAGGTAGTCGTTCCTCTGGTGGGTTGACTTCTCAATACTAGTGGCCAACTGCTATAGCTCTCAAGTCCTCCAACATAACGTCAGCAAGTCATACCCTCCTGTGTTGTGGAATATTATTTTAAGATGTGTTACTTTCTATTGTCCTATGGAATGTTTGGTTAATGAAGCAAAGATATGTTTCATTCTTTTACTTTTTATTTGTTTAACTTTGTAAGGCTGTGTTACCTTGCTTGCTTAGAACACATAATTGGTTACATAAAGAGCTGAAGGGCCCTTACCAAGTCAGGAGAAAGGGATAGGCAAGGCTTCCAGGAAGAGAGAATAAATAGGAGGAGAAATTTAGGCTCAAGAGAAGAAGGAGGAGCAAGAAAGAAATATGAGAATACCAGAGGCCAGCCACCCAGCCATACAACCTGTCACACAGTAAGAAGGGAAGAAGATATTTGTAATAAAAAAATGTAAAAAAACAAAAACAAAACCCAGAAGCAAAACATAATTAAATAGAAAAGAGATAATTTAAGTTAGAAAATCTGTCTAGAAATAAGCCAAGATAGGATGGATATTCTTAAGTAAGAATAAGTCTCTGGGTATTTAATTGGTAGCTGGATTTCAAGCCTCCAAAGTGTATAAAATAAACAAAAACAAAACCATAAACCCTACACTCCCATACCAACAACCCAGTTAATTCCTTTCTTTTATGTGAAGCCAGGATTCCTGAGTAGCAACCCTTTTCTATATAAAGAGACACTCATTTGAAGGATACTACCACATGCAATTCCATGTCATTTTCAAGCAAATTATGCTGCGTCCAAGGGTGCAAATGTTGATAAACAAGCCACTCTTGCAGGGTTGAAGGGTTTTATGTTTAAAAATGAAATCCTACAACTGTGCATATTTGAACACAAAGAATACCTCCTTGTGTATATCAAGCTTTCAAAAGACTGCTGGATTTCTTGTTTAGTGGGCTCCAAGTTAGAAGTCCTATTTACCCCTACTGTATAGCAAGCATATGCCCATGTTCAATTCAGTCATCAACTTAACTAGATATATCCTCTCGTGTATCTGATTATGCCTTTTGCTCATGCTTTTTCTCCAATCCTTTAAGGTAGATGCTATCAAGATCTAACCAAAACAAGGAAAATCTAGTGGAGAGTGAGATGTGCACAGGGCTCACACTCTTAGATCCCCTGTAGGCAACCAGCATCTGGTTGTCTTCCAATACCTTTGTTGGAATTTTTCAAGATTTCAACAGCAACTCTTCAGAGAACATAAAAGTCTTGAAAGGATTCTTAGTTTCAGCTGCATCAGAGTACTAGATTTATAAAATGGCAATATGAAATGGATAATAAGATTTAGTGGATAGCAGCTCCTACTAGACAAAGTCAAGATTGATGTTACTATTGATTACCCAGTATTTTGTTTGTTTAAATCATACACTCTCGTGGTAGGCATACTTTGTTTATATCCGTCTTATTTTAAACTCTAGTCTCTAGCAAAGAATATCTGAGGTAATGACAGTTGCTAGTCGTTGATTGAAAAAAATAAATTTTCAAGACAAAGACAACAACAGAAAATGGTAGATAAGCAGAAAATGATTGAAAACAGTATGGCCTCATTACTCCAAATCCAAGAGTTGTAACATGTGGGCCTGCTTGTTGGGGTTTATGTCCTGCCCGTTTCCCACAGCTGTTTAACCCCAAAGAAATCACACAGAGAGGTCTATATTAGGTTATAAACTGATTGGCCCATTAGCTCAGGCTTCTTATTATCTCTTGTAACTTATATAGCCCATTATGCTTATCTATGTTAGCCACATGGCTCAGTACCTTTCTCAATGGAGTAGGTCACGTTCTGCATCATTGGTGGTCTGGGCAGGAGTGGGGTAAGAGCTTCCTTCTTCCAAGAATACTCCTTTTCTTCTGGCCCCACCTTAACTTCCTGTCTGGTTTTCCCACCTATACTTCCGGCCTGGTCAATCAGCATTTATTTAAAACATGATTGACAGAAAACAGACAATTCTCCCTCATCACTTCCCCCTCTTATTTTTTTAAACAAAGGAAAATATCCATAGTCCATTTTTTGGGAATGTGGGCATAGTATTCCAGGCTACTCTTCCAGCTGGTTGGGGGTGCTGATAATTTTATGGGGACCTAAAGAAAATTTAGAATTATGATCAGGTCCTGACTGGAGTATCCTGTGAGTCTTGATCATCTCAGGCAGCATTCTTGAATCTGTTCTGGATGTAGAACTCAGACATCTGGGCCATCTGTTCTTACTGGAAATTCCTCAGGTGGTCTTCCTTGATCAAGCCTGAATTTTCTTAACTCAGAATGAATCCACAGCCTTTCATTTCCTGTGGAAACAAAAGCTTACTTCTCCAAAGTAACATACCGTTTGACTTCAATTTTGAAGTCAAGGTATTTTCAAAATACCTATCTTGGATTAATTCAGCAGCATTTATAAGCAAATATCTTTTAGCAGCTCTTTCTCCTTCCTCAGCATTCAAACAATTCAAAGAGAGCATAATAGCATACAGTATCAAGATTCTCTGTATATTTTCCATCTTTATGTGGCTTTATTTTAACCTCTATTTCTTTTATTTTTACTTTTAACTTTTGGCTTTTTGAGACAGGTTCTCTGTGTATCTTTGTCCTGGAACTCCCTCTGGAAACCAGGCTGTCCTTGTACTCACAGAGATCTGCCTGTCTCTGCCTCCCCAGTGCTGGGATTAAAGGTGTGTACTACCACACCTTGAACTCACAGAGATCTGTCTGCCTCTGCCTCCCAAGATTTGGGAGTAAAGGTGTGAAACCACACCTTGAAGTCACAGAGGTCAATCTACCTCTGCCTCCCATGTGTTGGGATTAAAGGTGTGTACCACCACATCCAATTACTCTCTTTTTTTCTTTTTTACTTTAAGAACTTTAACCTTTAGCCTGCATATATTTTTAACACACTGTAAATCATTTAGAGGTTTTCTTTGTCTTTGAATCTCTCTTTACTGTATATCTCTCTTTTTCTGACTACATGAGTCTTTAATTTACCATGCAATATTGGTAGGATTAAAAGCCGTGGCTTTGATGGCTGGATCCAGCCCATTTCTTAGCTTTCTGAGATTTCAGCCTCATGGCTGAGGTACCGGGTGTAGCTGTATTCACTGCCACAACTCTACAGTGTGTCAAGGTCCCTGTCAGCAAGCAAGCTGCAGCAGTGTGTCCATAAACCAAGTCAAATGATCAGTAGTCAGACCGCCTGCCTGAAAGAGTCAGAGTTTGCCCTGGCATGATGGCTCAGAAAGCCTGCATTTTAAAATGGCGCAGCTTTTTTCCTGCTATGGCTGAAAACCAAAAGGTATGCAGTCAGCTTTTATCAACACCATTTAAGTGTTTGTGGCAGGACCTCTTAAAGAGCTGCAAGGCTTTACAGCTAAAGCTGCATCAGGAAGCCTCTCTTAGATGAGAGCGCTTGCTTGCCTCTAGGAAACAGAGCAGATCCGAGAAATTGCTGCTACCAAGAAAACATGCTTTACTCTATTCTTTCCCAAGCTTTCTCAGGCTTTCTGTGGATGCAGTTATCCACGTTGGGCGCCATTCTGTAACATGTGGGCCTGCTTGTTGGGGTTTATGTCCTGCCCATTTCCCCAGCCATTTAACCCCAAGGAAATCACACACAGAGGTCTATATTAGGTTATAAACTGATTGGCCCATTAGCTCAGGCTTCTTATTATCTCTTGTAACTTATATTAACCCATTATTCTTATCTATGTTAGCCACATGGCTCAGTACCTTTCTCAGTGGGGCAGGTCACATCCTGCTTCTTTGGTGGTCTGGGCAGGAGTGGGGAAAGGGCTTTCTTCTTCCTGGAATACTCCTGTTCTTCTGCCCCCAACTTTACTTCCTGTCTGGTTTTCCCACCTATACCTCCTGCCTGGCCAATTAGTGTTTATTTAAAACATGATTGACAGAAAACAGACAGTTCTTCCACACCAAACAGTGGCTAAGAGATGACGAGCAGACCTGACCACTCACTCTGCAGTACAAGACATTCCTCAACCACAAAGCTCAGCCTGTGGGACAGAGGCAAAGGAGAAAATTAACTTGCTCGTCTTCGTCTTGACTTTTGTTCCAGTTGTTAATGCTTTCTCATGGAGAATGGCATCTTTCATCATTTATGTTCTATTCTGTCCATAGTTTTTTGGGGTCAGACAAAGCCCTGTGGAGAGTAATTCATTCTACATGGAAGTATTGGGAGAAGGCATGAAGTAAGGCCATGTGGAAGATTAGTGTGATTAAACACAGAGCAATGCATGAACAACCTCTGCCTAGATATGCAAACAGTTAGTATTCCCAGGCAAGAAAACCACAAGGACCCAAACTGCTCTCAGGGAAGCCAAAATGTGTGTCTGGGGACATGTGAAATAATATCTTTGGGACACCGTGATGTAAGTGATTCTTGGTCATCCTGCTGATCCACTTCATCTTCCTCACTTAATGACCAGCCATCAACTGACTGTATATTTTTTGCATTTGAAATATCTTTGAGTAGGAAATATCTACATATCTTAATATCTTATTTCTGAACAAATGTCATATACTCACTACCACATTTAAACTGGCATTTTATTATTACACTCTCAAAACTCTACATTCCCTCTCTGTTTCTTCAATCCACAGTGCTTCTCAGAATTTTCTCCACACCAATATTCTGGGGTTGTCATAACAAATTACCAAAGATCTGTTATCTCAAAACTACAAAACATAATTTTTATTGTTGTAAGATGCTAGAAATCCAAAATCAAGGCATCCATTGTGAAGGCTCAGAGGAAAATTTGTGCCTGGATCTTATATTCTGATGTCTGTTAGCAATAGTTGTGCATAAATAATTTCAATTACTATTTCTTGGTGTAGGAGGTCCTTCTGTATTTCTGTTGCTTTCATTGATTAAATAGACTACCTTGGCCTTTTGATAGGGCAGCCCTTAGGTGGGCGTAGTAGACAGAATGGAATGCCGGGGGAGAGAAGACAGTGTGGCAGATGCCATGCTTCTCCAGCCCAAGATGGACACTGGTTAGACTCATGCCAGTAAGCCACATACTCATGGTGACACACAAATTATTAGAAATGGGTTAAACGAATATGTAAGAGTTAGCCAAGAAGAAGCTACAGATTATGGGTCAGGCAGTGTTTAAATGAATACAGTTTTTGTGTAATTATTTCGGGTATAAGCTAACCAGGTGCTGGGAATGCAGCCCTCTCCTCCCTACTACAAATTGGCTGCCCAACATGGTTGACTATCTCCACATAAAACCTGAGAGGGCTTGAAAAGGAATTCTAGACACACAGAAAAAACAGAGTTTAACACAGCTTTTTACTTTTTGCTGGGGGGTGCTGCAAAGAGATTTCCTGACTCAGCAATACCAGCAGAAAAAAAAAAAGCTGCACAGTTTTAAAACACGGCTTCCTGGGCTGTGCCCCAGCATTAACTCTGGCTATAAAGCATTTCAATGGCTTATGTGGGACTGGATGTTTGTGTGCCTGCTTGGGATCAGGAAGAAAGTACTCTGAGACCATGCCTGTGACTCAGTTCTTCTTGCCTAGGCAGAAGGCAGGATCAGGCTTAGGCAGGCGGGAAAGCATAGCGGATTTCCGCAGCCATACACAGAGATGTTTTCAGGCTGAGTACTGCTCTGCGTGGCAGATTCAGCTGTAACTCAGATAAAAAGCTCATTCTCTGGGTTGGAGTGCTGAGCGTGACTCCTGCCTGGAAGGGGGCATTGAGCGCCATGGCCCAGCGGTATAACTGACTCAGAGGCACAAGCAGACCCACCATGCTAGTGGTGCAAAGTGCATGACTCAGAGGCACAAGCAGCTCTGCCATGTTGGACTGGGCAGAGCAAGCAGGCAGTACCTGTATTTGACCTGAGATTGTGGCATCTTAGATTCTTAAGAGCTTAGCATTTTAAAAGCACAATGCAAAAGTGTTCCTGGACGTTAAAGAATTACAGATTCACAATAGGACAGATTCAGACATAAAAGACCTCTAAATGGTTGAATACAGGTATGTAGTTGGCTTAAAAGAGAAAAGAAATAAGGAGTATAGAGAGATACTTTTAAAAAAAAGATAAATTCTTTAAAGAGACAGAGTACAGATAGTTATAGATTAAAGGAAGAAAAAAATATAGGCCACATAAAAATGGAAAGTTCACAGAATGTCTGGATTATGTATTTTCTTGTGTTTTCTTTAAATTTTTTGACTGTGAAGGAGCTAAGTACAGAGAGACATTTCATTGTGTGCTCTGCCAAACTAAACCAACATATATGTTCTAAAGGTATCATGACTTCCAAATTTGGTCTAAGGATATGGTGCTTTGGAAAGGAGGTTCTTCTTTTGTTTTCACAGAGGATGAGAGCCTATGGATTCCTTCTACACCAATATGGTATGATAGACCATGCCCTCCTGAAGGTTACTCTGAACACCTTCAGAAAATTACTTCACTCAACTGATGACTGAGATGAACCTGGAACACAGGACACACCATGAAAGATCTGATTGACAGTGCCCCCATACAGCAGGAAGTAGTTGGGAGAGAAAGAAATATGCCCATATTCCTAAATATTGTTTATAAATGCTCTTTTACATTTAAAGGGGGAGATGATATAGATATAATTAATTTGCATTGGTATGAATCTTGGTTTGTTGATATAAATTTAAGGTCAATTTTGTTATATATATATGTATATTTCTGATCTTGATTAAGGTATTGTGATTGTGTAGTTCATTTAAAAATGCAATGTATAATTAGGAAATATAGGTTGTTAATAGATAATCATTGATAAAGTCAAGTTTGTAGTCATGTTAGATTTATCTATATATTTAGAGATATATTTCAGTTAGATAGGCATTCTTCATATCTTTCAAAGACTACAGAATATGGCATTTGATGTTTTAATAACTTAGGACTTTTCATGACAATGAGACACATCTGCTCCTGGCAACACCAAGCTACTTCCAGAAGAAATGGGCATTACAGAGGCTCCTTATGGAGTTTGTTAGCCATTTGTGCAAGAAACTGCCTTTGCCTGGACTGCTTAACTTGACACAAAGCACCTGCAGGGAGAGGACTGCTGAACTTGCCTAAAGGTGAGATGATCCTTCAGGGTTCCTGCTTCATGAAAGATTATGCCAGACATTCTGCAGAATACAGAATAAAGTGACTGAACTGTCTTTGAAATTTCCTGCTTCATGGAAATGTCTGCTGGATACTATGGGTCTGTAGGCTGAGGATGGATGCCCCAACAGTACAGAAAAACTTTGGGTGACTGTCCAGGCAGTGAGATGTCTTTGTCATTTCTAGAGTTTGGAATTTGTTTTTTTCTTGTTTACTTAGGTAATATTTTATCCTTCTGGAGTCTTTGATGGAGTTGAAGAATTTATAGGTATAGTGATAGCTTTCCATTGTTATGATAAAAGATAAAATAGATCTAAATATGGTATCTGTAATTCTTGCTTGATAACTGTTTTGTTGTATGTATTTTTACTATGTTGAAGTTAAAGCCTTTCTTTTTTGTTTAAACAGAGAAAGTGGAAATGGTGTAGGAGGTCCTTCTGTATTTCTGTCAATTTCATTGGTTAAATAAAGAGATTGCCTTGGCCCTTTTGATAGGGCAGCCCTTAGGTGGGTGTAGTAGACAGAATGGAATGCTGGGGGAGAGAAGGCATTGTGGCAGACCCATGCTTCTCTGGCCCAAGATGGACACTGGTTAGACACATGCCGGTAAGCCACATACTTGTGGTGACACACAGATTCCTAGATATGGGTTAGTTTAAGATATGAGAGTTAGCCAAGAAGAGGCTAGAGCTTATGGACCATGCAGTGTTGAAATGAATACAGTTTCTGTGTATTTCGGGTATAAGCTAACCAGGTACTGGGAATGCAGCCCTCTCCTCCCTACTACAGTTTTTATCTTCACAATCCTCTTATTTGTTATATATTTTTCATTTGCTATTGAGGCAAATGATATTTTTCAAGATCCCTAAGCTACCTGAATCTGCAGTTTTCTCTATGTGGATAAAATCACTCTCACAGGTCCAGAGATCAAGACTTGAGTGTATTATTTTGGGCATATTTGAGTTAGCTCATTATACTAATAACATATTATTTTGTAATTATTAATTCTTTTTCTCTAAATATCAAATGTATTTATTGCAAGGACTGTATTTTATTTATATTAGAGACTTGATCAAATTCTGGCATACAAAGTAATCCAAAGAAATAATCCATCAAATAAATAAAATAGGTTAATAAGCAACTAAGAGAAGTGTTATCATTATAATTGGAGCTCACTAGAGAAGAAGGTGAATAATTTGGAAAGAGGGTAAGTTTTGTATGAAATAATATAGAATGGGATCATTGAAGACAAGTGTATTTAGTATATATTTAGTGTTGTTATTAACAAATCTCAAGTTGAAGGGGACTACCTAATGATTTGAATATCATATTTCTGTTAATGTGTTTTGAGATCAACATGTAATTTAGAGGTGCACTCATATTTCAATTTATTCCAATATATTCCAGTGTCTCAGTGGCTGTGTCAAAAACTCAGTATAAATGACAAAGTAAAACAAGACATAATGGAAATTAATGCCCGTCATTGTATTAGAATTAACTGATTGGATATTTGGAGATATTCTGGAAGTGTTTACCTTCTAGCCATTCAAGTCTGTCTACATTGTATGTGTTTGATGTCTAACAGTTAATAAGTACTATATATGTATAAGCTTTGGAACTAATACCTTCCTATCTGGGCAAGATTTATTCTTTTCTCTTTTTTGATATTATGATATAATTGCAACATTTTTCTTTTCTTTTCTTCTCTCAAAATTCCCCCATCTGCCCTCCACTTTGCTCTTTTGCAAATTCATGACCTAATTCTTCATTAATTGTTGTTACATATATATGTCCGTTTGTATATATATGAGTACTAAACCATATTACTCTGGCCTTCACTTTTCCCTCCAAATCTTCACATTGCATCCTACACAGAAGACAAACACTGCATGGTCTCTGTCAGTTGTGGATACTAGCTCCAGATCTTTAGACTTGGGTATGTAGCCTAAAGTAAACAAAGATGCCAAGAAGATAGAAAGGAACCAATGAAGGAGTGAGAGAAGGCAGACCTCTCGAGTTGGTCAGTCTTATTAATTTTATCCATATAATTCCAACCAGCACATGCTGTTTGCTTATTTGACTTTCTTTCTTCAATGATAATATCTGAAGAACATATATGAAAAACATATTTAACTTATTCTTAATAAAGATATTCATAATATATGCAATCTGCTTTGCCACATAACCATGGGTGTTATCTGCAGGTATGTGGTTGCTTTTGTGGTGGGATGCATCTATATTTCAACCTTGACTATAAAAGAAATGTCATGTTATGTGATTAATTAGAAGCACACTAACTTGCAAATTTTATTACTACAATTTAATTTTTAAATACACATTTGTTACCTAGTTGTACAATCTACATTTTACTTGATGTAAGCTGTCAACTATAAAATTATTCAAATTTCAGCAATAAATCTAGCATATAATATGTAGTTATTATATATTTCACAAAAAAGATTTTAGAATATGCTAAAAGTATTCTCTTGTAATTTAATACTCAATGAAAATGTATAAAACGCATCATATCAGCAATTTTATTCTAATATCACTCTAATTATCTATTGACTGAATTAAACAAAATAAAATTTCACATAATGTTTCTTTTGTCCAACCCTCATTTTACAGTTGAAATTCTTAAACCCTTAATGACTTTAAATTATGCTGTACAACATCCTTAATATTAAATATCAAGCCAAGGATCACACATCTATTACTCTTAATTTTCTTCTTTTTAGCGACTGTTTTAACTTGTCATAAATGTTTTCTTAAGTTTGAATTCTTTCTTGAAGATTCTTTTAAATCTATGCAAGGCAAATAGTTCAAATGACACGAGCATAGTGGGAGACCACTGAACTTCCCAATATTTCTGCAGCCCATGGTGCTAACTATCATCAGGTTAACTCTATATATGCACATAGCCTGTCTGACTTTGCCTGTAGGTTGTTTCTAAATTATGTCAACGTGAGCCTTTGATGTCAAGTTCCAAAAAACACTCTCTACAAAGTAAAACAAATTGTAATTATACAAGTTTACAGATTGAATGGACACTTACTCTGAATATCTAAACTATATAGCTTAGGTTTAATACTGGATTTCTTTCTTATTGTCTTAACTGGGAATATACAGTAGCTTAACCTTTGAATTGTCTTATTTCTAAAATAAAAATAAATGAATGACGACAACAAAAATTAGCATAAGATACTTCATCGTACTATGCTAATAATAATAATCATGAGTTTTCTTTTTTTTCCTTTCTTTTTTTCTTTCTTTCTTTTTTTGAGACAGAGTGTCTCTGTAGCTTTGGAGCCTGTCCTGAAATTCTCTTTGTAGACCAGGCTGGCCTTGAACACACAGAGATCCACCTGTCTCTGCCTGCTGAGTGCTGGGATTAAAGATGTGTGCCACCACAGCGAGGCGATCATGAGTTTTCTTATTAGCATTCTAAAACTTTGCTATAAGAATATTAGGGATGATTGAGCATTCTTTGGGTATTTGCCCCAAAGTG